>JANHGL010011611.1:0-62838 GCA_024611195.1 Ceyx melanurus | reverse complement strand
GTTTTGAACGACACCGCCGAGGGCGCACAACAGCCGGTAAAGGGCCCCCCCTCCGGCGGAGGCCCCATGCCGCCCTCTCCGCGGGGCTACGGGAGCCCTCACTACACGCCGCCCTACGGCCAGCGGCCCGGGCCTTACGGCGGCGGCCACTCGCCCCGAGGCCACGGTTTCCACGGCGGCGGCGGCTGGTTCGGGAGCCCCTCGCCGGGGGGGCAGACCCCGCACAAGCCGCAGAGCGTCAGCCCCCGGTACCCGGCTCCCTACGGCGGCAAATCCCCGGCTGGAGCTCCCCTGCACCCGCAGCAACACAAGCGCTCGCCCGGGGGCTTCCAGAGGCACTACCAGGTATGGGGCAGGGCGATCAGGGAGACAGGCCCGAGTGTCCGCACAGCGGGGCGGGAGGGAGGGAAGGGGACAGGGAGCTGCCGGGGAAAAGACGCCCGGGGCTTGTGACAAGGCGCAGCCGCCATCCCCTCCACAGCGAGTGTCAGGGGAGAGCGAGACTGTAAGACGTCTGTCTTACCGCGGGAGAGAGGATGAAGAGATCCCAGCTCAAGCAGCTGCGTGAGCAGGGCTGCAGGCCTGGCCGAGGCCTCCTGTGAAGGCACAAGGAATCTTCCTTTCCGTATTCTGGCGTGTGGAGACAAAATTACACCCTGCCCCGAGCTGCAGCAAACACCTCTTTCCCTGGTCTGGCCCTCGCTTGGATCAGTTTTCTTTAACAAGGAGAAGTGCTGTGTGGTTTTACTCCTCCTGCCTTGTTTTACATGGTGGAAGCTGCCCTATCCACACACAGCTTTCTGGGGAAAAGTAGAGAAAGAAGTGTTCCATTCCAGAGAATTAAGCTGAGTCTCCTTTAAGCAGAAATAAGAGCAGCTGTTGGGTTAACAGAATATCATTTTGAAGTCTTTGCAGAAAGTAGTTTTCCTGAAGCTGTCAGCAGCAGATTCTGGGAGTTAGGCTTTTTGCAGATGGCTTAGCTGGGTGTGTGGCAGTGCAGGGAGGGGGGACAGCTCTCAAGGTGATAGCAGCTTCCCTGTATGCAATATCAGAGAAACATTAAAAGTGTAACAAACAACGTGTGGTACAAACAATATCACTTTCAAGTGCTTTTGCTGACACTCTAAGGGTTAAAGTGTAATAATGAAGTAAAATATTAATA
The DNA here is from genome assembly GCA_024611195.1 of Ceyx melanurus. Taxonomy (NCBI): domain Eukaryota; kingdom Metazoa; phylum Chordata; class Aves; order Coraciiformes; family Alcedinidae; genus Ceyx; species Ceyx melanurus. The sequence goes on along the minus strand of JANHGL010011611.1, from coordinate 61,676 downwards.
GAAATGAGTAAATCTTAATGTGCCTGCACCTTATAGTCACACAGCCATTAAAAAGTCTTTGATCCCTTTATTATGGTGCAGATAATCATCTTAGAGGAATCTCATAGTTGGTAGAAGGGGATCGTTATAAACTTTGTGTGTTTTCTTCAGCACAGCAGCAAAGGCTCTCCCTTCAGTGTGGAACCTATAGATTCTGTACTGGTTGAAAAGGCAAAGGGCATGGGGTTTCTGCTGCAGATTCTGGGGGGATGGTTTCTATCAGTAGTGTCTTAAGTTCTCTTCAGAGGTATTGGTGGTTTGTTTGGTAATTACCAGAGCAGAAGAATACACAGGCATCCTTTGGCCTGTGTTTTCAGTCAGATCTGTTTCATGTCAGGACCTGTAGCAGGATGAGTGCCATAGTCTCCATTCTTGGTGTTAAGAAACCTGACATCAAGAAAGTACAAGTTTAAATCCAGTCTCAGGTTGTTACAACATTTTCCCTTCTGTAGTCCTGGCGAGCAGTTCAGGAGCAGTGAGGGTGATGCTTTCTCAGACTGGAAAGACAGGAGCAGGCTGCAGCTTTGCCAGGTCAGGTGTGAGTGCTTTTACAGACACACGTGGGCTGTTTGGCCTGGAGGGCAGAAGGTGCAGTCACAGAGGGACAAGGTTTCAGAAGCCTTGAGTAAATGAGCAACAAGCTTCTCAGTCCAGGAGGCCATGAATAGACTCAGGCAGAGAGAATTATTTTCATTTCCTAAGCATCAGGTTCCTGGTGAGAAGTGTGGATTGTTCCCCTCTCTTCTGTAGATGCTGCTTCAGAGAACTGCACTGCTTTTGGCATTTAGGATGCTACTGTCACTTCTAAGATGAAAGTCTTAAGTGACCCTTTAAAATCTCATGAGGAGATCCAAAAGATGATTTCTATTCCCTTCAGTGTAGGTCATTTCATATCTATTCAGGTCATTTCATTAGTATTCTGTGCTCACTTTGTGATTGCCAACTTTCATTATTTTGAAATTAATTATTTTGAAATTAATTATTTTGAAATTAATTATTTTGAAATTAATTATTTTGAAATTAATTATTTTGAAATTATTAAATGAATTTGAAATTAATTAATTTGACATTAATTTTAATTTAATTTTGAATTAATGCTGGGGGGAGCATACAATACTAGTCTGTTTTGTTGGCTTTTTTTTTTATCTACATACTTAAATGTAACACTTATTGAAGGCTGTCAGTCTTCTCTCACGTAATAATTTCCTAGATTTCAAACCTGCTGACATGTCAGTGTTGCTGATGGCCTGCAGTGAAATTTAAATTACAAAATAAATCCACCCAGAAGAGCCTTACCATTGACTTGTTCTGTGTGCATACTGCAGCTCATTGTCAGTTCAGCTTTCTTTGGACTTCTGCAGATTAGACATAACATTAAATAAGCTCCAGTCTCAAACTGTGGTACAGTCTCTTCACTGAACATGGTGTTTTAAGGAGATTTTGTTGTTATTTTTAAGACAGCATGCACTGTGTACTACTCATTGTGGGGGCTTAACATAAATGTCACTTTTGTTAGTGCATGTGAATTCCTCTAGGAAACTCCATGTCCCTTAGGAAGTTTTTTTGCTGTATTCTGAGCTGATTTTGACCTTACCCATATGGTTTGACCCCTAATGGTTTTGATAGGATAAAACAATACTCTTAACTTTTAGTATTTTTTCTAGTTTGAGATCATCTTGGCCACATAACCTCATTGTTCTGTGATGCAGCATTAGAAACAAGTGCCTTCATAAATAGAAGACTTGGGTGTTGCCACTTTTATTTGTGTATCCATGATAATCAAGCTTTAGGAGTTCTAGAAAAGGACTTACTGGGACCACACAAGCAGGCTCCTGTCACAGCACAGAGTGGCTTCAAGCAGTTTCAGTGGAAACTGGCCAAGCACAGGGGCCTTTGCTGCAGCAAAGCCACCATTTCTCAGTTCTACCCAAAAATAGTTTCCTAGCATCTATTTACATAGATTGTGTAGGGCTTATTATTCCAATTCAAATACCATCACTGTTGGCCCAAAAAACCAGGGGGCCAGCATCTCTTCATCAGTGCCTTTGCCTGCCTTTATGAAATCAGAGGCTGATAATGAGCCCTGGGGAGTCCTGTTCTGATCAAACACTGCAACAGGCATGAGCAGAGACTGAACTGCTGAGTGTCTGTGCTACAGGTTGCTAAACTTTGGTTAAAACAATTTAAACAAATACAGCTTTAGACAAAACCTTACCTTTTAGGGAAGTGAAGCTGAGGAAAAGAACAAGGGATGATGCTACCAAGAGAAAAGGGTTAGAAGCATTTCCAGTTTGTCCTAGCTGAGTTGCAGGCTTGGAGCAGGTCTGCAGCAGCAGCTTGTGCTGATCCTTCATCTTAAAAAACCAAGAAGTATATCAAATAACCAAAAGCTCCATGCAAGGGGTTTTTCTTTTATGCAGTGGCTGCTTAATCACTGATTCCCATCCAGGTGATAGATCAATCTGTTCTCAAATTTGGTTAAAGCAGGGTGGTTTAGGGGTAATTTGTAGCTATTTGTGTTATACTTTACTGTGTTCATAATACCTGGTTTCTGTTCTCTTAAACATTAGCAACTCTTCTCCTTTAACTCCCTGATTAGTTGTTCAGCTTTTGAGTTAGACATGTCATGGACTTAGGCAGCTTATAAAAAATAACATGAGGTGCTTTTCTGTAGTTGTGTGCCAGAGTCAAGTAAACAGTTATTTTGGAAAAGACAGTTTTTTGTTTTTCTTATCCTGGTAAATAATCAGTCATAAATAAAAGTATAATAAAGTTAATATTTGCTGAGGAGGATGCAAGTGAGGAGTAGCAATTAACAATAATCAGCTTCAAAGCTCTGCTGCACTAGAAGGAAAATATTAATTTTTTTTCAGTTTGAATTAGTCTGTTAAATGTTTCTTTACCTGATGGTTTTCTTCCAAAGGGATCACCCAGGACATCTACTCCATTTGGTACAGCGCGTGGCAGAGAGAAAAGAGTGTCTAATGATGTGGAAAACTATTACAGACCTTCAATGCTTGAGGACCCATGGGCTGGCCTAGAGCCAGTTTCTGTTACAGACATAAACCAGCAATACAGCAGTGAGCAAACAACATACACTGGGAAAAAAGGGAGGTATTTCAGCTAACACTCTTAAAGGCCAAAATAACTCCATCTTGTCAGGAAAACTTTGGGACAAAATCTTTACACTTAACACAAGATGAACAGTTATCAAGACCTTAGATAATGCTTTTATTCTATCACGTCCACCCTTTTATCCTTTTTTCTTTTTTTAATTATTATTGCATTTGGTATTTTTATGCATGAAAAGGCAAAGGAGTGGTAGGAATACTTGTATTTCTGGCTATGTGGAAGTGCCTACCAGCTTTGAAGAACAAGGTGTTCTTTAATCACCAGCGACTGATTTGTGACTGTTAAAACAGGTTTCCATAGATTTACCCTCTCGGGGCAAGATTATTAACCTTTTATTGTAAACTCCTTTAGGAAATGGTATTTTTTTATGTTTCAACATTTTTAGAATGAAGCGACTTGGAAATAAAGTTTTGTAAATCTGTGTTTTGTAATGTATACAGATTATTTTAGGACTTTTGTTAAGGTTTACAAGTTAACACAAATAGTACTAGTGACATTAGGTGACTTCTGTAAATATTATTGTATGCTGTAGTTTACCTCTCATTTTGTGCAAAGTAATTTTTGTTATTTGTAGTGTTACATGAAGAGTGACTTTTAAGCCATCTCAGGAAACAAATGTATTGTCTCTGGAAAGTTTAATTTGTTGAACCAGCTCTTGAGTCATAAACATAATTCTGTAATCATTTGCTTTTGTATTAAAAAAAACCTTACTTGGAACAAAATTAGACTTCTCTGGATTCTAGTAACAAGTCTGTTCAATAGCAGTTCAAGGCTGAGGAGCACAGAAACCATCAAGATTAAAGAAATACAACTCTACTTTCTGGATCCACCTGTTAGATTAGTATAGAATAAATGACAGGTTTGTCCCACAGTTGACATTAGTAGGTGCACAGCATCTTTGTTTTCTTACCTGGATGAGATTTTTCAATCATTTTTAATTTTTACCTAGGGCAGGCACTTTTCCTAGAGAAGTCTTGTTTTGTGTGCATGCACACATTTTTTTTTTTACACAGAAAAGGAAAACATTTGGGGTTTTTTTTTAGAACTTGTCTATACAGGGAAGATCCATTCTTAATTCCATTAGTGAATATTGTAATCCAGAGTAAATAAGAAATAGTTCCAGCTGGAGGTGTGCTCTTCACATGGCACATTAAGCCACAGATGCCTGAATTTTTTGTTGAACACACTGTTGATCCTGGCTTTAAGCACTAAGTAGAGGGTGCAGACTTAGTTACAAATAAATAAAAGCATTAGTTCAGTTTTCAAAATGTAGGTTTTGTTTTAAGCTTCTTACATACTCCACAGAAAATATATTTTTGTAGTCTCAAAGCATGGTTAGGTAGAAAAGCACAGGGAATCCAATTAAACTGGTATTGGAACTTGTCTTTTGCTGAGCTAGAATAGTTCTGTGGCTTGTGTGCTTCTTGAGTCAAGATGACCTTCAGGAGCAGCTTCAAAGGGGAAGGGAGTTAACATGTTGAAATGTTCTAGCACAGCTTCTCTCACTTGTATGACCACGATCTAAAGGTTGTCACTTGTGTCTTCCTCCAAGAAAAGACCTCACTGTGTTCTGTCCAGAAAGGCTGCTCAGAGCATGGGGGCTGCTCAACACCAAGGGTGGTGACATCTTGATCCTGGAATCAAAACTCTTCCTGAAATGGCAGCTGTCAGTATGAATGCCTGTAACACGTGCCAGCAAAACTGAGCTGACTTGTAGATAACTCTTTAGAGTTTACCAATCCATTACTCAATGTCATTGTGAAAAATAACTATAAAGTTTCATTTCCTGTTGGTTTTGATTGCTTGGTTGTTGTTTTTTTAACTTGTCAGGCACTGTAAAGCTCAAAAAAACAAGTTACAGGGTGCTTAACAAAGTCACCTTTTTGTCACTCTGTCTTTATAATTCAGTGCAGTTTACTTTGCAGTATTTGGTGATCTTGGGCAAAGAGGTACAATTTGATTTAAGAGGCTGAAGTTAGGCATGGGAAGAAACATGGAAAGGAAAAGGATTTACAGCAGAAGAGAGCCTGCTGAGACAGTAGCAAGGATTGGCTGCCTTTGCACGTGGCTTTGCAGTTGACCCAGGGATCAAAGCCTCCTCTGGTACTAATATTACTCCTGGAACCAGGTGTCAGACATCAGCAAAGGTAAATGTTCCAGAAAAAGAACTGAGGGAATAATCTTGAAGCATTCTTTAATCAGTGCAGGCCTTCCAGAGTGCCATCTGCTATGCTGCTGCTCCAGTGCACTTCAGACACTCCCAGCATTTGGTCAAGAATCAGCAAGGAATAAAAATGCAAATGTAAGAAACTTGCTAACATCATACTGTACCAAAAACTTAAAAGTGATTCACCTTCCTGGCTTCTAGTACAGATTCTGAAATTGGAGTAAAAATGTCCAAATATCACTGTTGAATAGCTGTAAAATGCATGAACACATGTTCAGAACTATAAATATAATGCACTTAAAGCCAATTTAAACTTTGCCATTTTTGCTGTGATGTCCAGGAAGCTTAAGCACTTATTTCCTCTCTTTTTCCCCCATGGTAAGCATTCTTTTTCCTCACATGCTTCTAATAGAGGTAGGATATACCACTTGCCCATTTGTTAATGAAATTATAATTTCATAATAACAGTATGGCTCTGGAAATATCATTTGATGATAAAAAGTGCAGCACAAACACATCCTCCCTTCGTGAGCCCATGAAACTAAGTCATGTCTGTGTGTTGTTAGTGAAGGGATTCTTCTGTAATAAACATACTAAGAATATGGGCATTGATCCTTCTTCAGCAGAATTCTTAGGTTTTAAGGTAAGTCATTTAGATCCTTTTTTAGAAGTTTGGATTGATGTACCACTTTTCCATTCTCTTTTGTTTGCATTGTGTTTCTCCTTAAGTCCATGTGACTTTCTCTGCAGTTGTTGTAAAAGAGGTGTATAACTCATTACTCTCTTCTGGCAAAAATGTAATTTCATTGTTCTTATTTGCATTGCTACTACATTGTGCTAATATCTGAGTAAGAGAACTTTAATCCATTGAGTACAATTCTTTGTGAGGTGGCAATGCACACCAGGTGGGGAGTTACCCCAAGTTATGTATTGTAATACTTCAGAGATAGTTCATGTTTGGGTTCTTGCTGCAGCTTTATAATATGGAATATTCATTCTTCTCTGGCACTTTGTACACACTATTTTACAATGAAATTGTAAAACAATTTAGAATGTTAAAATTTCAATTAAAACAAGATTTTAAAATGTGAAACTACTTCTCAAACAAGGCATTGAGATTTTTCTGATGTCAAACTGGAAAGGCTTTGCAGGGGAAATGCTTCTGTTCAACAGAACAGGTAATTGAACAGTCAGGTTGCTTTCCTGTTAAGGACATCTTCGTGCTCTTCATTTTTTTAAGAGCTTCCTAGGCCTTAGTCATCCATTTTGTTTCACTGGCAGCATTTTCAACCACAGCAGTGGATTGCTTGGTGCACATCCAAGATTTTAAATATCACCAGTGTTACAAATTCCTAGTTGTAACTCCTAAAACTGTTGCACAGTCTCTTACTCTGGTAAAATCACAGGTGAGTTCTAGTGCCCTTTGTTCACTGATCTGTGTCTATTGCACATTGCTTTTCTAAACTATGTGTGAACATCTGTATAGAAGAAAATAACTTCTGTGGCTAAACAGGCTTATACCAGCAGTTTCAGAGTAAATATTTATACTGCTATTAAAATAGGAGCTTCCCTATCCCCTTTAACAGGACAAAAATGAAGCAAATAATAAGTAGAAAAAGTTATGTTTCAGAAATTACCTTACACACAAAGGGAGGATTCTTGTGCAGCCTCAGAAACTACAAGACCTGTCGTCATCTCACTTTTCTTCTGGAGTAACACTGACTTGTTCCTGATAACTTCAAGGCTTCCCATGATGTGAGCCTCAGTCAAAGCCATCAAATCACCAGCTGACCTGTTCACTGAAAAAGGGAAAAGTCTGTTACATAGAATATTGGACATAATCAAACTTCAAAAAACCCTAGGCTCTGCTATTCACTGGATGTGCAAAACTTGATGCTAGCTTAGCATGTATTTCTTTAATTTTAGTGAGTAAAATATTTCTGCATTTTGATTTCAAACGTCAGTATTTTTTTCTGTAGAAAAGATAAATCTTGAAATTGTACCAAGGAAGTAAATTTCAAATACTAAAATTAATTAATTTCAATATTTGCTTAATTCAGAGTACTCATTTTTTACAGGTAACAATGACAGGATTGTGGAGGATGTCTTAAATTTCTAATTTTGGGGTTTTTTCCCCCTACAAAAGACAGAACAGAATGAATCTCATTCAAATGTCAAATCTGAAGTCAAGTAGTGCTGGCAGTTGCATAATATAGTTCTCAAAAGAATCTGAGCCTCCTTCATTTCTTACTCAGAGAAGCTAATGCTTTCCAGAACTGGCCAATGCAGTTCACTCACCAGCCATGCTGGGTCTGAGCTTTTGCAGTTGAGATACTGGGATGGAAATCCTGGTCTGCATGGTGCCAGGTGAAGCACCTGAGTAGGGACATCATCACAATTCAGTGTAACTTGTGTTAGCCTGTTTCCAGATAGCAGCTAGAATGGAATTTTAACAAGGGCAAAACAAATGAGACCCCTTCCCTCCTGCACACAAACACACCTCAAGGGATTCTGCATTTTCTTAAGCCTACAGTGAGCCACTGTGGTAGTGGGGTCAAAGATGAAGGGAGTTTGTGTTGTTCTTTCATTTATTCATTAGTGACAGTATTTTAGGAGGCAGAGAGTTTGACATCACATCAAGCTGTAATTTTAAACACAATTATTTGAATATGGGCTGCACTAGAAATCTGCACCTATTGCCCTGCTTTTATGGGCAGCAGTAATGCTGCCTGGTGCTTTTTAAACCTTCTGCTATCCATATGTATTTTGCCATGTAGTCAAGATAGTTAAAAGCTGTTAGTGCAGAGCCAACAAGTGTTTGCTTTGAGTTTAAATCTTTGTAGTCTGCATGAGGTAATTCCTAAGAGCTCAAACTGCTCATCATGATGCTGATGCAACCATTAGTATAAATAGTAATAAATGGAAGAACAAAACCTCTTTCACACGAATGCACTCCTGTCTTCGAGCATCACACAAGCCAGTGCTGAAATAAGGGAAGAGGAATCAAGTTAATCAACAGCTTCTGTGGATGACTACACAGCATAAACCACAAATAATAGAGCAAACAAGCTTTAAAGAATACTGACTGCCAGCTGGGGAGTAGCAGCAGTAATGGGATTGTAAGTAGTAGCTGCACAGCATTTTTTAACTCAAACCACTACCTCCTGTGGCTTAATGAAGATTTTTATATTAATGTAAGAATAGGCTTTGAGCTGTGTTGCCTTAAATGTCGGCAATTAACGTGTTACTATTCCTGCAGTTGAGTTTGCAGAGGAGAATAAAGTCTCTTCACCACTTGTCTGAGAAATCTTGCATCTCTGCATAAGTCTCATTTCACCAGTAGTTTTTAAGCTAAGATAAAACTGTGTGTTTGAAAATCACAGAAATTGTCCAAAAGATGAAAGGGAGATTGAACATCTGCAGCTGGACTGTGTATGACTCGTGTGGTTAACTGTAAGAGGACACTGATCACAAATCAGTTGATTACTTGCAATTTCACTTTCCTAAAGCTTTTCCTAAAGATTTTTAATAGCTTCCCAGTTGATATGGCAGTTAAATTACATCAAGGAAAACTACTTATTTTTTCATGTCCAGATGTTAAGAAAGCAGTATGCTTCAAGGAAGTACCATGGACAACAGACTGAGAAACCACAATAACTGCTTTCCAATGACTGAACTGCCAACTTTTGTCCCTGTTGAAACCAAAGCCATCTTACACTACCAGCAGTGTCCCTGTGCTTACAATAGTTGCCAATATAAATTTCCAAGTATATAGAAAGCTTGCACAAAGAAACATCAAATCCCTGTTTTCAGGGTGTCTATTGCATCTGGTTGCATTTTACTGACGCTATTTAATTTCCTTTCAAAATAACTGCTGGATGTTTTATACATTGACTCTGCTGTAGCCTGTCATCCTCAGTGCTGTGAGATGAGGAAAAAATAGACTCTGACAGGGCTTCTCTTGCCTCATTTCCACTCCCCCCCCCCCTTTTTTTTTTTCTCAGAACTGTCTGTACACCAGCTGTATGTTAAGGCTTTTCTGCATGAATTTTCCCTGGAAATAAGGGGTCTTTCCAGCCCCTTGGAATAGGCTTGAGCCACCCCTTCAGGGCTTTGCTACCAATAACTGCTGGAGGGTTTGGTGGGACTGGTGCAACTCAACCATCCAACATACCCAGTCCACTGAGGGTTATGTTGCTTCATGTTGCTGGAGGTGATGGAACCATGCCAACAAGTAAAGCACACACAGCCCCTGCTGGCTCATCTGGATGATGCTGTGTTGGGTAAGTGGTGCCTTTGCTGTCAGCTGTGCAGTGAGAAGTGTACGAGGCAGACCTGCCCCTACTGCAGCAGCCACTTTTCTGGCTAAAGATTAACAAAATGTTCTCTTTTGAACACATAGGTGATGCTCAGATCTGTGCTGAACCTTGCAAAGGTAGAGGCCAAGTCACTCTTAGAAGACAACCATAAAGGCATCTATGAGAAGGGCATGAGAAAATAGTGGTGTTGCCATCCTCTTTCTTCCTGGTAGCTTCTCAGCACAACCTCTTAAATACTCCTATATTAACTTAGCATATCCTTGTTGATAGTACACCAGGTTGGAGGGAGGAAAACTGCCTCATCGTGAAAGCAAGAAATCAGGTACTCTCTCTTCAGCACCACAGGACATCTTACTGTTTTTCAGCCCATGAATGACAAAAACAGAGAGTTTCCAAGAGAAGTGAGTTTTATGAGCAGCAAAACTAAAAAGCCTGTGTGCACTGGGATGTTTCCCATTCAGTAGATTTCAGCATTTTCTGTCAATTGAAAGAGACAGTTACTTCAGAGCTAAATGCTAATTCAGAAGGTTTTAAACAGCCAGAAGATCTGTTACAGAGCAACTGTTCTCAGTCTTGTAACCTGTCCATTGAGCAGAAGGAAAAAACAAGGGAGTTTGGTGTCATTCTGACTAACTGGTGTATGAGAGAAACACATCCAGTCAAAGTATACGAGTTTACCAGAGTTGTTTTACCAGTCTGTTGCTATGTAAACATCCCAAACCAAATAATCCAATTCCCTGTGTTAGGTACAGGCCTGGGGAGGATCATCAGTGGAGGCAACTTCCACCTCCAACACCTCCTGGCAAGGAGGCTCTCTAGTGAAGGGTCAGCGCCCTCAAAAGCACACTGCTTCCCTTGAAGGGCAGCATGAGCCTCTCAGATGTCTACAGCATCACAAGCACTGGCACAGAACGTGGCTAGGAGCCCAGAATGCATTAAAAGTCTCCCCACAAGCGACACAGAAGAGCAGAAAGCTCAGGAAAGGGACAGAGACCTGCATTAATTTCTGTATTTTGTGTCTTCACAGCCTCCACAATATTCTTTGTGGCCAAGTCTTGCCTTTGGTCCTGACCCCAACAACTATTCCTATACTCTTCCTCAGGCTGACACTCCACTTGAACCAGATACTGCTCTATTAAAACACTTCTGCTCTTTTGAGATCTAAGCCATCCATAAATTACCTTCTTCAGAGCTCTGAATCACAAGAAGAATTTTCCATCCTCAGCTGGCTCTCACTGTTCCCCTTGTTCTCCTGACAAAGCAGATACTGCAAGTGCTGTCAAATCAAACAAGTTACAGCTTGAGTAGTTTAAAATGCATTTCAGACTGGACTTGCTGATGCCTGAAACAAGGAAGGTAACTCAAGGGAGCTTTTCTAGCAGTAAATCTCAGACAGCAGCTGTCAGTAACCTCCCTACCAGTAGTAACAGCAATTGCAAAGTACTCTGCAAGGGCACCTCCATCTCTAACCTGTCTGCATCTTCCTTCTCCTTCCTGCAGATTCTTTTCAGAGAGTGAGCTAACCATGTACAGGAACTTGTGAAGCACAATAAACATTTATGGCATGAAGACCATTTAAGTAGATTTAATACCTGTGGGGGGAAAAAAAATTGATTTGAAGACAAAGTGTGGCATTTTGGCAGATATCCACAACTGTCTATGTATCTTGTGTTGTGGAAACAACCCCTTTCTATCTGATTTAGAAATCAGGGCTCATCTCTAACTATCTTTTGCCTCAGATGCTCCAGACAGCCCAGAGTGACAGATCTGTGCAAATAGGAGAACAATAATGCACCGTGCTAGAAACAGATTTAATCCCTCTAAAGAGAAAGTCACCTTACAGATATAAACATTGCTTTGAATATAAAGTTGAACCAACACATTAATCAGATTTCATTAAGCATTGCATCAGGTTTTAGAGAGGACAACATTATTATTCCATCATTTTACAAACAGGAGAATTAAAGAAGAGTAAGAGAAGGTGTCTTGGTTAAACCTTATTACTGTTTAGTGGCAGAAGAGCACCCAGTGCTTCCTGCTCTCCCTACTGCATTCCCTAAAGCTGATTCATCTATAAATGTTCCAAGTTTCAAATGCAGCACCCTCAGGGGGAGGGAAGCCAGCAGAAAGGCAGCCCTGCTTTCCAACTTACTCCAATGATAGATGGAAATGGAGATCTATGAAGTGTTCCAGGTTGTGATACAAGCCTGCAAAACCACTTTCATTTTCCTGAGCACCTTTCAGATTTGCTGTAGAGAGTACAAACAGACTCAGAAACATTGCACTGAACAGAAATCCACTTCTTATGACATTTAGGTGCAAGGACTCAGAGCAATCAAGAATCTCCATGGTTTCTCTGATAATCCACAAGTTTGTGTGGTTCACAGCTCTCAAGGAGGGCTGCATTTCAAGTCCACTGTGGCCAAAGTAGGTGTGCCAGATTATACTTTTTTTTAATGAAAGGTAGTTTCATAAAAAAAACCAAACCAAGCCCAATGTTCTGTTCAAGAGGGAAATTCCATCATTGGAGAATTAAATGGAAATCCCTACTGAAGTTAACAGGCAGTTTGGTTTTCATCCTTTACCTGCCCTCAAATGTGAATTGACAGCAGGAACAATTTCAAACGAAGATAACAGTCCCAGCTTTCATGCACACACTACAGCAATGGAGGTCACAGGCTGCTAAGAAACAGAGAGGGATACTTGTACTATTGAATTTCACTGCACATGGAAATAATTTCTGCTGGAACCAAAAGTATACCCACTTCCAGTGAAGATTCTGAAGTAATTGTCACAGAGTGAACCAGTTTTAGCTCTCCTAGCCAGTAATTCAATGAGGTGCTTGGGTTTTTTTTTTAATCTTTCTTAATAAGTGATAGATGCCTCATCTGGTGAAGCACCTGCTCTCTCATCTCCTGGAGACAAACGTGGCTCAGCTTTTGAGATTAGTGAATCTGAAAGCAAAATGTAACAGTATTTTAAGTGTACTGTAATAAACTTTGCATGCTTTAAAACAGAAACAATCCACAAGCTCATCTCCAGAGATGAGGTTTCAGGTCTTGCATTTCTTTTAGTTGGGGATAGTTGGAATATTTAGACAGAAACATATTTTAACCAAGCCAAGATGATGTCTCATATCAGGACTGGATCTTCAGTTATCAGATGTTTGTAGAACTTGATGGAAATACATATTCAAGAAAAAAAACCAAACAACTGTTCAGGTAGCCATGCTGGTTTCACCAAAAGGTTTTTGTGAAAAAATTATCTTTTCATTAGAATATTGACATTTGTTCAGTCACATATTTTTTGTCATTCATTACTTCAAAGAGAATAAAAGATGTTTTAGAAAAATTTTTCTTAAAAAGAAAATAATAATTTACTTACCAATCTGTGAGCTACATACCAAGACAAAGTATGACTCCTTTTTATTTTTATATATAAAGTTCTTGCATATGAATTTATACTTAAATGAATTGTCTGAAATAATCATTTAATATAAATTGTACACCCATGTGCCCTTAGTCTGAGATTACTAAAGTAATAAGAGTTAAATTAATCTCCTGTCACAGACTTCACATGAGCATATCTTGTCTCCATCTCACATTTAACCTTTCTGCAAAGGCAAGAGCACCTTATTTTCATCACACTGTATTTAGCCATGTATCTATGTTTTAAATAACCCAGAAAGCACTGGATTTCAGATGCAATGTGATGCTTTGATTTACTGCTTCCCATAATGAAGGGCATAATGTAATAGTTTCCAGCTACAGAAGCTCCATGAAGCTGACACCTTAATACAGGAGTTAAGAAATGAAAAAGAAGAGTTGAGAGGCTTCAAGGTTGCAACAAAAGGCAGGGGCCTCAGTACAGCATGAAGAAAATTTTCTTGGATGTCTATAAATAATTGCATTCTTTCAGTTAAGATTTAACAGTTGTACTTAAAGCAATTAAAAACCTACAACCAATAAAACAAAAACAACCCAAAAGCAAAATGGAACCTCCCAGGAGATCAGCTGAAAGAGAAGGACATCTACAGTTCATCTGATGCTAGAAGCTCAATTAGGGCTGAATATCTCATAGAAAAAGTCTGCAAATTTCTGTGGGATTTGGGGTTTTTTTGGTCGCTGTTCCCAAAAGGCAATATTGTAATTGCAAGTACAGTTTGGAAATAAAAAGAATAACTGCTACCTGCACGTGGTCTTTGGCTGTCTTGCATAATTGTATGTGCTTGCTTGGAAGTCTCTGAGCTGGATCTGCAATCCGTAACAGGAGGCAATCTGGGGAGAAAAAAGTACATATATTTTAATACAGTCTGCCAGGTTTAGAGTAATATCTTCCTGCTGTGGAATCACCAGACCATCTGCAGATAAGTTTTTAACTGTTATTTACTATCCCATTTCTCATCTACATCATTAATAGATCTCTGGTTGTTTCCCATGCCTTTGGTAGTTTGTAGTCTATTTCCTGCCCTGCCCCCCCAGCAGTGATTTATTTACACACACACAAAAAAAGATATTACAATAAATGGTGACAATTAAATCTGTGTTCTGTAGCAGGTAGGGTAAAAAGCAGGAAGGTGCCTGCACAGTCAGGTAGCCACTGCCTCCATGTCTTGTTGGCAAGGCCTCCAGTCCAGAGATGACACAAGTTTCCACGAGTATCTGTGGGGTGGAGAAGGTAACAGGACTGCACATGGTTAACTTTGGCTTTTTTTTGAGGGAAGAAGTTCAGCATTTTCCTAACAGTCTTCAGCACTTTTGAGAAATGTGGGCAATCCTTTGATTCCACTGTTGGACCTGAGAGATAAGGCACAAGTATTTATTCACATTTTGGGGACAAGCAGCAAGGCACAAAGAGGCTGAGCAACTTGTACAGGACACGACAAGGAACAACCTCATCTAACCTAAGCCTTGGTGCCCTACCTTGTGTTTTGGGAACAGTCAACATCCAGTGAGCGCCTTGCCCAGCAAAATGAGGTTCAGCCAGACAGATGAGATTGTTTCCTTCTTCCATTCTCACTCCCTGAGTTCTTAATTAGGTAATGGATCAAAGGAGAGAGCTTGGGTACAGCCTGTTGTATGCACTTTCTTCCACATATCCTGGCACATCAAAGAATTGGAAACAATAACTAGGGAAAAAAAATGCCTGTAGTATTTCTAGAGTATCAATTGAGCTACTCATTTATATTAATGAAACAGAAGGGAATTAGGCTTGGACGAGCAGATGTAGTGCAGCAGCAGACCTTACCACAGGGCTGGGCCATTCTAGTGATTCAATTTCTGATTGAAATAGATGGCATTTTCTTCAGCAGACCTGGGAAAGCCTCATGGTGGTTTCTAACATCCAGAAGCTCCTGGAAGGAGAACACTGGAAGGGAAAAACAGAGAAAACAAAACCAAACCGGGTCCTGCTTTGAAACCACTCCTGTAGATCCTTTGCTGGACATGTAATGAGCTCTCTTCCTTCTTATGCAGGGAAAATCCCTTCCTAAATCAGGTTTCTGTCCAGTTCTGTGTACAGCTGATCACTTGCTCGGGGTGCCCAGATATGCAGCAGTGAGTAAAACCAGCATCATTTCTTGTGGCACTGATGCTCAGAGAGGCCTCCATGGCAGGGCAAACAGACATCAGCACTTCCCTGCCACTGCCACCTGGAGAAAACAAGGATTCTCAGAAAACATTTGGAAGCAGGAGGAACAGCATTTCCCCACCATGTCAGAACCTGCTAACACGTTTCACACATTTGTAAGGCAGGTCTGAAAAGGAGCAAGCAGGAAAAGCACCTGTGCTAGACCTGCACGTTGAACACTCACTTTAACTACATCCTCTGGCACCTACTACCATTCCCTGCCATGGAGCAGGGAGCAGAGCAGACACATCTGCACAATTCAAGTATTAACTGCACAAACCATTAATCCCACAAGTTACCTTAAGGGCAGCACACAGCTGTCAAGATCTGCTTGTGAGTACCAGAGGCTCCCAGGCTGGTTTCTGTAAAGCTTACACTCCAGTATTCCCTTTTCTACCCCGTTATGCATCTTCTACACTGTATTTTATAATACTGAAAAAAACCCATTGCAAAGCCTGTTTGCAAGAGGTCCTATTAAAGACACATTCATCATGTTCTGAGAATTTGCCATCTCCGTGGTACATCCAGAGCACCCACAGAGGAATTGTTGGAGCGGAATGGAAGCCACGCTGTGAAAAGCGATCCCAGGATTGCCCATTAGCGAGGGCTGTTACACCTGAAGAAAAAGCAAACATTACCACAGGCTCCAACTCAATGTTCCTCCGGAGTTAAATCACACTGACTGCGAGTTTTCTCCACGGGCAATAAAAGAGCCCAGAATAAGCAGCCTTAATGAGCAAGCAGCTTTAAAAGCAAAACCCTCAAGCTCCATGCAAGCGAATGCAGTTGACTGGGAAAAGAAACAGCTCCCCTCATTTGTCAGACAAAGTTCTCCTTCCCCTCGTTTGTGGTCGCTGCCAAGAGCTCTGACTTGCATTTTCTTCCACGTGATGGAGGAGTCTGGTAGCTGTAATCCCCTTCATCCGGATGGCCTGTCAGGGCTTAAAGGCATTCCTTAAAAATAGAAGCAACCTAATCCCAGTCCAGCTAATTTAACAGAAGTTTCTGCACAATTGCATGGTTCTTCCAAAGCTAACAGGCAATAATTCACGGCTGTGACACGAGATGGTTCATTTCCTCTCTTGCCACCAATTCCATGGACACATTCCTTGCTCCATGTTGATATGGGCTGGTCTGCAGTTTTTTTCATCTCTCCTCTTTCACTTGATGCTCTGCTGTTTGCAGCTGAGGATGTCGATTCACATGCAGGTCCCACTGGAATTGTTACTGGTACCTTTTAGCACAGCTTGGTGGCCGTATGGCACTAGCAGCTGAATGAATGGGATGCAGCACCCTTCTCAAACCATTACAGGTTCACACTCCTACATAAACCAGAGAAATTCTGCAGGTTCCTTGCTGCAATAGCAGCTTTCATGAGAAAAACAGAGCAGACTAGAAAATGCTTCACCCAACTGTCTGATCTGCTAATGTGCAAATCAGTATCCTGTGGAATACAGCCTGAATTTGTCATCAGAAGTAAAGTTCAGGCTTTAATTGTTGCTTCTGTCAAATGCTGTCCCAAAGTGAGAAGCAGCTTTGGTCTACAGCTGTGTATTTGCCAGCCTGTCATCAATTGACACCCATGTAACTGCCACCAGCCCCCCTAACTTCTAGAGCTCCTTTGCTACCCACCTTCCAACTTTATCAATGTTACTGAAGTGGTAACAGCAGCAGGGAGTTTAAAAGTGCTGAAGAGAAGGCAAGTGCCTTATTCTTGGCTGGAAGTACAGGATTTATTGGAATCTGCAAATGTTTTCATTCGTTAGGCAACACAGGCAGAGAATCCCCAGCATTCAAAGCACAGTTCCCAAGCCACATTTGATGTACAGGCTTCACCAGCCAGGCAGGCAGCCAGACACTGAGCCTGGCTCTGGGGGTCTGACCTCCCCTTGCTCCCAACACACACCTGTGCCTTCAGAGACAGCAGGGGGAGAGAAACTGCACCCCTGCTTGGGCTGTGTAAGAAAAAGGGTCTCACTGGACACAGCCCACGGTCCTCAGAAGCCGAGGCAGTGGGTGCTGGGAACCAGGGCTGCTCCCTGCTGGAGAGGCTCCTTTCCCCCAGGCCTGTCCCAGCACAACATCTGCTTTTGCTGCCCCACACTGCACCAGTGTCAACCCAGAGCCCTGCTCCAGCAGAAGGGCTTGTGCTGCCAGTTGCTGTGGTTCTCCTTGGATGAAGGAGTGGAGCTGTAAATATTTAAATAACTTAGAGCAGGATTTTAGCAAACTGACAATCATATTCATTTGAATGCTGGAAAACCACCCCAGTTTAACCCAACGTTCCTTTGAAATACCATTTGACAACCACAGAGGGAAAACGACGAAAGACTTCAAGTTTTCATGTATTTTATTTACAGGCCGCACAATACATTTTATATACAAATGGCTTAAAATAACAAAGAGTAAGCAAGCTGAAGCATAACAGTTTATTTAAAATCAGGTTGTCTTGAAATAACTCCTGCAATAAAGTATTCTTCACCCTGATAAGC
Source organism: Ceyx melanurus (assembly GCA_024611195.1). Classification (NCBI taxonomy): domain Eukaryota; kingdom Metazoa; phylum Chordata; class Aves; order Coraciiformes; family Alcedinidae; genus Ceyx; species Ceyx melanurus. The sequence continues at coordinate 43,899 of JANHGL010011611.1, read as the reverse complement.
AAAAGTTAGTTTGATTTTAAGTCAACCCAAGGTCATTTCATTTTTAATACAGAATTCAAATCAGCTTTCTAGTGATTCCTTAACTTCAGGACACACTTCCACGTATATAGAACATCCCCAAACTATCAAGAAGGGAAATAGCCAAAATTTCCCTGTGTAAAAAAACAGTGTAACACAATAGACTGGAGAATGTTGTCTGTAAAACACCAGCGTGTTTTATTAACGAAAAGGAAGAATGCAAGAAATACATCTGAGATTTTTCTCTCTTGGAAACAGAATTCATGGTCTGAGATCTAATTTGCCCGCAGACAAGAGGTATCCTATGTTACTTCAGTACTTCTGTTTTACTGCACAATTATCCATTAAACTCATCCATCAACTTCACCAAAACCAAAACTGCCTCCTGCACCAAGCTAAAGGAGAAGAGCACTCGACACCGTAGGAACTTACATCACAGCACTTAAGAGCCTCTGCTTTTAGAAAGCACCTCACACTACTGTGGTATTGAAAAAAAAATTAACATAGACCATGTTTCACGGAAACATAATATAGAAGTTTGCCATTTAAAAATTATTTTTCCAAGAAATTATATTAACATTTAAGGATACATGTATTTTTACACCTCTTCCTAACACTGCTCCTTCTGCTCGAGATAACAACACCACTTATCAATCCATAAAAGCCATTTCCTTTTCCTTTGGCTGATTTTAAGCATTATAATAGTCTTAAGCATTTTAAGTCATGGTCATAGCAATCCAGTTGTGCTCACTTTCTTCCTCTTGGTATGGCTAAAGACCACGCAATATAAATAATGAAGTACTTGCTACTTGATAGTCAATGATTACAGTATTTTTGCTATGTTTATTTAGAAATACAAACACACAACACTTACTTTTCGATGTAGTGTCCAGGTCTCTGCAGCACACTTTGGAATTGCAGCACAGAAAATGTAAACCCAAAGGAAGGGAGGGGAAAGGAACAAAAGCCACGGCCCCACAGGACGCGAGTTCTGAACGCCTACCACTGCAGCAGAGGTGCGAGAGCCACGCCATGGAAAATGCCCAGCTAGGGAGGCTCGCTCTGATGAGGGAAATCGCTCCAAAAGGGAAACATTCTGAACTGACAGAAGCACCTCATCATGTGATTACATTAAATTTTGGTAAGAGAATACACAGGTCTAGTACAAAGGAACGTGGGCCTACACGTTCCCTGGCTGCTCACCCGGCACAGGAGCGCAGCCACAGGGAGAAATCCTCCTGCCACACACCCCAAGGGCTGCCCTGCACAGAGGGAGGTCAGAGCTCCTTACCCACCCATAAGAAAAGGCTGTGAGGGAGCCAAGAAGATCCCTGGGTTGCAGAGAAGGTAATCACTGAATCACTGTATATGGAAATACATTAACTTTCCCTCCAAATTGTCCCAGGTAAATACAGTGCTCAAAGCCACAGGCCAGCAATCCTTACACTGAATCTGGGGAAAAGTCCCAGTGCAGTTAACACATCTGCACACTAGTTTTGTTTCTGATTTATCTGGAAGTGCCAGTGGCATCTCCTCCTCTCTCATAATCAGAACTAGTCACACTGATTTGTTTTTTTCATGGCCAAAGATTGAAGCTTCAGTGGATGCACTGCCCATAAGGAAACTGCACTGTCATTTACATATGCAGAGGGGACTGACTTCCCTGCATTAAATAAGGTGAACTAAATAACTTGAAAATGTGCTTCCAAAATGAGAGTCACAAGTTCCTTGCATTTTTCTATCGGAAGTCAAATAATTTAGTCCTCCGAGATCTCCCTTCCATTTGAACTTACCTGCATTTCTAGCCATCACCTGCAGTTCCATTTGAAATGCAGGAGAGTAACACCAGACTGCCAATTTTTAGTGAAAGCAACTGCCTAAAAGCAATGAAAGTCTTTTTGCTTGATTCTGAAAGAAAAGCAATCTGTGTATACCACTGTGGGATTATTTTTTTAAGATTAGTAAACCAAAAGCCTCAGCTGACACTGTCCACAGCTACATGACACTAACAGTTTTTGCCTTTGAAATTTCACTAGCAGAAAGATGCTCACGGAAAACTACCCAACTCACACAGAAGATTCTGGTTTTCTTAAGCACAAGCTAATTCAGGTCAGACGTGTTTTTTTCTGACTGGGCCATTTTTATGTTCAGATTGATTTTCTACTAGTGAAGGCAACTGCCAGACTCAGAGGGCCATGGTAAGCAGCAAGACTCTCTCCATTTCTCATCTGCCAGATCCTCCAGCGCTGCGGAGTTAGCGCAGCGAGCTCCTTCAAGCTCCACAGCCTGGTAGTTAGCCAGGCACCAACCAGGTGCTTGCAACTAAAACAAAAAAACCACAACTTTGGCTTCTCTTCTGAAAAATCCAAAAAGTCACTGACAAGACTACGTTTGTAATAGTGTAAGTAGAAATTTTACTTTTTAAAAAGTAATAATTAAACACTCAGTTACATAAGGTACCGATTTGTCAACTGGATAATCAGTTGGAAAATTGTTTCCAATATGGGCTTTAAAACATTCTTTTACGTACATGCAGAATATAACCACATACCTCCTCTCGGCAGGAGAGGGACCACTTGTTGTCAAAGGAAAAAAAAAAACATGCTGGAAGTTGTTAATTATTATACGGAGTGGCTCTTGGAAAGAGTTTTAGCTACATCCATTTGATCAGGTGTTCAGAGAGACTCGATTCCAATATGAAAATGTTCTGTGGAACAGCAGATGTAAAATCGATTAATTGGCACAATCACAAATTTACAGAGAATCAGAACTAATGTCAAATGTTTCGCTGTTGCTTTAAATACTGGTCATTTTCCCTTTGGTTACTTCCTACAATGCAGTATTTGTGGTGGAAAGATGACAGTGTCAGCTTTTCACACAAAGAAAAGTAATTACTGCTGTTGACATTTAAGGGGCGGGGAAATCATCACTTGGTGAGGACATAAAAAGTACAGTTTATTTGGCAGAGGAACTAAAACACTTACAACTCCAAGAGGGAGCTGAGTTAAAACTACACTCTTCATTCTTCTCCTCACTTTTCAACGTTTCTCATGAAGTTCAATTTGGAAATTGTTATTTCGTCAAGATTAGGTCTCTAAATAAACTGGCCCACCTGAAGTAAACAGCACAAGGTTATGATCTATTTGCCTATTATTATCATCTGAATTTTCATGTTAACTAGCTAGAGGTTTAGATATTACTTTCATATTGATCTATAAAGTACTTCCAAATTTTTGCAGACCTTAAGCTTACATGTTAAGGCACTTACCATTCAAGTAAAACAGTTTTTATATAAACAAGCCTGGGAGATGGAGAGAACATTTTACCAGAACATCCATTCTTGGTTTTTTTTTTTCTTGAAAGAAAAAAAAAATAACATTGACCAAATATTTATAAAATTTTGCATCAAGAGAAAGGTTGTCTTTTATTATCTGAAACGAGCACAAAGTACACCTTCCAACAATAACACTGAAAGCAGTGCAAAGACTGACAGTGACCTTTGACTAAAGGTAGTTCTGTAAAAAGAAAAATACCAAATAAATCAGTGCCCTGCTTTGATTGTTGTAAAATTTTTTTTTACATAAAAGTTGGTCCAAACTTACAAAAAAAGCACAAATGTGCATAGTTCAGAAGATCTGAAAGAGTGCCATAAAAAGCTGATGTCCCTAAATTTAGCATCCACTTAAAACTGCCAAAATACAAAATAAAATTCAGAACTAGAGTTTGTGAACATGTACAATCAATTTATCTAGTTTTCAGACAGCATGAGTTTTAAGCATCTTTAATTTTTCCTACTGTATGCAAGACCCTTTTCCACATAAAAATAAAGCTGTTGAATTAACATTATTCAAGTCTGTTGAACTGCTGCTTTAAACTGCAGCTAGGGAAAAAAACAAAAAAAACAAAAAAAAACCAAAACAAAACCAAGTTTTTCCAGATAAAAATGATGTGCCTGAGGAAAAACAGATACTCAGTATGGTAATCCTCTGCCCCGCCCTCGCACTGCAGACGTGCTAATGTGTCCCCTGTACCCCTGGGAGTAGCCGGGTCCTTGCGCAGGAGAAGTCCAGGTCTGGCCGTGCAGGTGGGCGATGCCGGCGGGGCTCTCCTGCAGGGCGCCCCCGTAGCTGTAGTTGTGCATCTTTGCGGGCAGGGGGTGAGCGCCCTCCGGCCCCGCAGAGCCCTCGCCGCCGCTGCCCAGCACCGGGATGGGGCCGTGGCTGTACTCGAAGCGATGGTCCTTGTCCCCGCTGAACAGCATGGGGCCGCTGTTGAGGTAAATGTCTCCATAGCCAGTCACCGAGCTGGGAAAGGATTCCGAAAAGGCCGACGGAGGAGGGGCAGCACCAGAGTGAGATGAAGCAGTACTGTAGTTATCCAGAGACTGAATATCCGAGTTTCCAAGGAAGCTCCTCCTTTCTAACGCTCCCGAGGATCCGCTTCCTAGTCCGTCGCTACTGCCGTAATGGGCAGATGAGAAGGAAGATGATCCAAAGTTATCCTTGTAGTCTGGACCTGTAATGTAGGAGTCTCTAGCCTGGTACTCCACGCTCGTCTGTACTGGCTCCTCCATCGTGGCCTGAGCTTGGTGCTGAGCGAGCAGCTGCAGGAGAGCTGCCTTCACTCCCGCGTGAGGGTCTGTTCCTGAAGAGTTAGTTAGAGGCAAATGCTGGTTCTCTGTCCGATAATCAAGGTCTTCATCGGTGAGAGGCGGAGGCTCCGGTGGCTCCGGAGGACGCTGGTCTGGAGGCAAGATCCGAGGGCGTTCCTGTTCAGGTGTTTGGTTCAGAAGCCTCATCTCAGACTGCCTGACCAAGTCCTCTTGACCTAAGCAGATGAAAAAGAAAAGCTTTGAAATAAAAATATGCAACAAGAGCAGAAAGGAAAGGACTCTCTTCTGAAACCATACCGAGGTTTGCTAAGTCAATTCTCATTGTTATTAAATTTATTGGTAGTTGGACAGAGTATTTTGGAGAAGGCAGCAGCTCATTTGCCTTAGGAGGGTAATGCAGGTTTCTCCTCAAAGTAAGATTAACAGACAAGTAGTTAAAGAAAAATGATGTTACTTAAAACCAAACGAAAAAAACATAAGGAAAAAAAAAACACCAAAAAAACCCAATGAAACCCAAGCAAGACAAAATTACAAAATTCAAAGAAGGATCGGAAAAGATTTGCAAATAGTTCCAAAAGTCTTAAGGGACAAAAGGTCACTGTCAAGGAACAGCAAAACACAATATAAAAGCTTAAAATAAAAACATGAACAAAAAACCCCATCACTCAAAAAAAACCCCAAAACATTTTAGAAAAGTTCTTTCAACAGCTACAAATACCCCAGGGCAATAGATAAGCCACCATGTAATGGAACTCAAACAGCAATCCAAAAAGGTCAACAAAGAGGTCTAAACTGGGATGACTAAGGAAGCTGGTCCTGTACCCCAATGGAAACCTGCAACCACGTGTCAGTGACAGTTACAGGTGACCACTTATAGATTGCTCTAGTCAGCACTGAAGCCAAAAAGTAAAATACTCTTAAAATACTCTCTTCCAAAAATAGGCCTTGACTAAACAAACAAAGCTGGCAAATTCCAGCTATGAAAGTGGTAAAGACGACTGTCCTTTCCACCACAACCACCACTAAGAAAAGCCCAAACAGGCAGAATAATGATCAGCTGTTTCATCAGGAATACTACTGGCACTGGAGTACCTCTGAAGAGTGGGGCTCATTTTTTGCTCTGTCTGCATGGCACCTGTTGCAGTAAGACACAACTCCAGAGGTAGAAAATGACAAAAGCAATGTAACCACCCCTCCTACACGCAGACTCGAATGGCTAGCACATTAACTCTTCATGCCCAGGCTGTTATGCCTCCACTGGCAGTGGAGCTGCCAGCTAGCAGTGACGATTCAGTACCTGCAGAGGAGTACAAGGACTTGATGAGCTGTGGGTAGCCAGGGGCCGGGGATTCCACATCGTCCCGGCTGCCGGAGGCGGGAGTGGTCGGCTCTGGAGGCTGCCTGAGCTGCAGCGACGGTTCGCTGCCTGACCCGTTCTCCTTCTCCTCCAACACAAAATCTTTCTGCTTTGTTTGTTGAGCCTTTATTAACTGAGACAACAGAACAGCAAATGCACTCTGTACAGCTGCCTGGGCAGCATCAGTCTCCACTTTGGGCTGGCTCAGCTGAGCAGGGGGCACAGGAGGCTGCGAGGCCGGCGGCTGTTTTGCAGGCTCCTGCTCCGGCGGTGGTGGCGGCGGCGGCTGCTGCTGTTCTGACTGTTTGTCACCTGCTGACAAAATTCCAGCAGGAAGATTTATTTTATTTAGTTGCTGCTGAGTCTCTGGGTTTACCTTAATATTCAACACTTGGGCAAACTGTGCCAAACTAACACTTGTTTTAGACTGTAGCAGGTTTAGCAGGATTGCCACTTCATTCTGGTTTAACTGCTGTCCAGTGCTCGTTTTTGCTAAAGACAAAAAAGGGTTTTTTAAGTATTATTTAGAACTGGTGTATTTCAGAAACTCAAAAGTAAGACTAATTTAGCATGGCTGACACAACTGGCAAAGCATGGGTTTGGACAACACAGAAATGGGATGTTTTTACATAGCAACTACCTTTGGGGGACTATCTGTGATATGGAAAAGCAAGAGCCAAAGGAAATTACTTCCAAGGGGTGCACATACACACTTGGACAGATGAGAAACATCAAACTGGAGCTCAATTTTCCACAATACAACTGAGCTGGGGCTTAAGGCCACCTGCTTTAGGCAGCTGTAAGATTTCCACTCCCCACAAAATTTCCTATCTTTGACATATCACATCCCTCTGTTAAAAAGAGGCTATCTGCAAAACACATTTCCAGTCGTATTCTGGCCCAGTCTATTTCAGCATCTGGATTCTAACACCTGCTCAAGTGACCAGGCTCTAGGTGATCCAGAAGCTAGTGGTATCAATGCAAAAGCAAGTGCTGAGTTTGAAGGACAAGGAGTCAATCACTGAGTAGCAAGGAAATGCAGGTTTGTGATAATGATGTGGTTAAACTCCATTTCTTCAATGAAATGGAGTTAACCACAAATCAGAGGAGATGATGATGATGCAGTAGAATATGAATAAGTAGGTCAGAATATTGAAGTAGTATCTTAATTTCAAACACCCACCAGTTTATTTTGAAAGGGGAAGTGAAGCAGTATGGATTTCCACATGCCTTATGAGTAGATGACTTAGTAATTAAAAAATAAACATGTGTGACTGTGCTGGTAAAGCCCCATTTTTTTTTAACCCAGATCAACATGAACACATTCTGTCCTCCTCTGTCCCTGCCATTCTGCTAACCTACCAATATATTAACTCATAGCAGATTCAAAGGCATACCTGAAAAATCAGTCACACACAATAAAATATTAAGTATTTGTCTTGCAAGACTAAGAGCAGCACAGCTGGAAAGTGCTGCAAACCCCACTATCCTACTTGTGGATGTGCACCAAGATACTAACACTTGGAACCTACTCAGGCAGGTTCCAGGGACTTAATCAATAAACCCACCTTCTATTTGGCAATACAGAAAAAATATAATAATTTCTAATGCCTTGTACTTCTGGCTCTCAGGTGTAACTTTGTAACACCTGAGGATGCTCAACACTCTCTCTCAGATTCTCAGTGAAAATTCAGCAGAAAAATGCCAAACAGGGAAACTAATCTACCTAGTCCACACACTTCTGTTAGTTTCAAGTTCATTGCAAGGGCAACCTGTATTCTGGGAAACCTGGCAGCTTCCCCCAGAACAGAATTATTGAGCTCTGCATAGCTCTTGTTAAATTCTAAGATGCAATAAACCAGAGGTACCATTCGCAAATCAGAACATTAGCAATTGATCCAAGATGTTTTTAACCTCTTCTTTTGGGCTGCTCATAGGAAAAAAGCAACAGTTTTGTTTAAAGCATCCATTTGTTCATGGAGTTCTTCAGTGTGCCTTACTGATGATACCAGCTAAGGTGCATAATGGCTTCCAGAAGTGTTTTGCTTAACACAGAAAAATCTCTGTGCTGAACATTCTAAGCTCTTCTGAAAATTAAATAGTCATCTTTTCTACCTAGATATATATCTAAACTATAAGTTTAGATATATAAACTTGAAGACAGTTTTCATTTGCAGGGGGGGGGGAAAATTTAAGGGCTACAGAAAGTCATACTTGAAAATGCTGCCAAAACTTCAGCCTAAACATATGGAGTGGCAGAAGCTCACAGCTGGCTCTCAGAGAGAAACAGGATGAACAGGAGCAAGAGGCAATAAATTGCAATAAAATGTGATAAAAAAGAACTATATTCTATGCATCTTTGCACACAGTATTTGGAACTCTGCTCTATTGGTAAATGAAGAGCTGATTCAAGATGGGATTAAAACATTTTCAGGACCTGTGTACTTTTACTGTATTTCTTCACCAGAGCTCCTGCATCAGTGCTACAGGAACAATGGTCACTTTGAACAATCAAAAATAATCTAAATTAAACTTATCAGGTCTCCATTAGGTATTGTTACTCTGCATATTTCTTCATATTATGAGGAAACTACCACTGAACTGTTGAGTGTCTAAAATAGTGTCCATACAGAAACCCACTACTTTACTCTTTATATTATATTCATTAAATTGGTCTTCAAGCAAGACACTGTGGCTAAGTTTCAGAATTAATGGCTGTACCATCTACAGAGGTAGCTACTTATTGTTAGACAAAGTTTAGGTGTTGTGGGGTTTTTTCTGTTTTTGTTTAGGTTTCTTTTTGTTTATTTGGTTGGTTTGTTTCAACTTGGTTCAGCTCCAACAGCTGAAGGAAAGCTGAAGACTGACATAACATGCAGAGGGAATCTGTTCCATTTGAAGTGATCATTGTTCTAAAATCTGATTTCTGATCAGTTTGATACCAACAGAGCTCCTCCAATCTGTGGAGATTGTGAGGAACTTAAAACAGCAGGTGACTGGTGGGATGACAGAAAAATTACAGATGAGTAAGAGAAAAAAATCCCCTCAAAATACAGAGCAAGGAGGTGCTCCGACCAGTTAAAAAAAATAAACTTAAAAGGAACACCTAGTTTCCAAAAGCAAAGGTATACTTTTTGTAAGAAAGATTTAACTTACAATACTCTTCCTCCCTCAAGAATCCAGGAGACGCCAGTACTCTGAAAATAATATCTAAAGTTCCTAGAGGTGCAATCCAAGTAGAAGGTAATGGTAAGAACTGAAAATATTACTGACCAAGTGCTACACTAGAGTTGCCCTGAGTTTTGAGTTGGGAAGAAGTTTGCATGCCTTGTGGGGTGTTGGTTCTGCTCTCATCCATGCCTAGAGACAGATCCTTCCTAGGGACTTTAGCTGCTGTGGAGTCATCAGTCATGCCCATCTGCTTCTGTCTTCTGCGCTTCTTACTCCACAGCTCATGGCAATCCTGCCACAAAGGAAGGCTGCAAAGAATGTTTAGAGATAATCAGGTTTATCCCAGAATTATATTTAGAATTTTTTTTTTCAATTATGTTGGTAAAATAAATGTTCATATTATACAGTGTAACTTTTCAAAGGTGAACCTACTGGAACTCAAATACATCAGAGCCACTGGAAAGGCAACATGACAATTGCTTCCTTTACTCCCTGTGCATACCAGGTCAAAGACATGACAAGTATTTAGTCAAGAACAACTGGAATCAAATAAGAATTAATTATGAGAGTATCCTCTGGCCCTTGCAATCAGCACTGACACTTTCTTTCAACAAACAGCTCTTTTATTCAGTCTTAAAAGTGAAATCAACACTTCCCTGTGAGAAGTGAGTGTGGTTCTAACACAACTCTTGTCAGAAACAAGTGTGGTTCATCTTAGTTTTTAAAAGGACACAAGCCTGAGTTTCTGGAATGGATGCACTACCAAGCCCCTGAGAAAAACAAAATACATTTTTTCCCATTCACTTATTTTGAAATGGCATAAAAGCAACAAGCTGTACAAATGGTTCTCTGAGATTTTAGTGAATAGCCTAAGACTGCTGATTACTGATAATCAGACAGGGATATAGATACAGTCATATTCAGACAAGGAAATCCCTTAGCCTTTTGTATCAGGAGCATTAGTAACAACTGTATGTATGTAACAAGACAGCCTTGAAAGATTTTTAATAAAAACTTTTGCTAAAACTCAAACATTTTTCCCAGCTAGTAATTAATAAAAAAGAAGTTAATAGAGGCTGCCTTGAAGATGAAATTTACTCTAAAGTTATTAAATGTTCTGACAGCTATCTTCAGGGAAGAATAAAACCTGCAGATTCTGTAATACCTTTTCATTTTTTGCCTCAGGGCCTTTTCCAATATGATTTGTACTGTGAAAATGACAATTAAGTCCCTGCAAAAACTACTGGCTACTACAATGTATCTCATCTCAAAAAAAAAAAATGACAGGAAAAGCCCTGCACAAAGTATTTCACTTCTGCCTGTAAAACCCAAGACTGTCCTTTGGGACAGGAAATGATTTATGGTATTTCACTGTCACTCTTAGGTACCTTTGCAGAATTCTATACCCTGAGCCATTCTACCATCAAAGAAAGCAATTCAGATTCATGGAGGACCTCAAAACCTTTGGAAAAAGTAGACACTGATAAACAGAGATAAAAGGGAAATAATGTTTTTTCACACTAGAAACACTTGTAAGAATATTTTTTTACAGGTACTAACTCTTAACTAGTTCTAGGACTAAAATGCAAGAGTTCTCAGATCCTCTGAGCTACACAACCCTTTTAGTGCAGCATCACCATTAAACAACTGCAAACATCACCACTCCTGTTCTGCCACATCTGCTTTAACTGAAACACAGTGAGCTTCATTAAATCAGTGATATTCACATGGCTAAGGACAGACTTACTCTGGAGGAGGCATCTTGGATGGCTCCACGTCCCGCAGGAACTCGCACTGGAGAGCCTGCTCGGCTGTGCAGCGCTTGCTGGGATCCAGAGCAAGCATGTAGTCAAACAGATCCAGTGCAGCTGCTGGGATGCTACAGGAGACAGGAGTGGAGAAAAGCATCACATTTTAATTCTGAGTCACACAGCTTTATGCAAATTTTCAATGAACACATCCCTTCCAAAATATGCTAATTGTGTCCTCAGCTAACTTACGTCCTAACAAAACCCTCTCACACTGGAGCTTTAGGGTCAACAGGCAGAGAAAAACTCCACCTTTATCACCTGTGCAAGCACATAACCCAACATTTCTTTGCTTTGTGTTAAATGCTTGAAAATTCCTTAAAAATCCAAACCAAAACTAAAGCAAAAACCAAACTCCATCTTTTTAAGCAAAGACTATACTGTTATTTTAGACTTTGGAGTTCAGCACCCAGGGAGTTAAGAGTTTTGATTGGTCTGTGGACATTAATTCTTTTCCTTGAAAGATCCTGTTTTATTAGTACAAACAGGATGATGCATTTCTCCTGAAACCCACAGTAACTGAAGGAGGAGAACAAGCCCATTAAATTAATCTTACAGCTGTTTTCCATAACTTTCACGTGTGATATCTGCACAAAAACTAGTCCAATGGTAGTACTATAGAATACACAGTCTGTGTCCAATGAATTTAAGACCCAAAAGACTTTTAACGTTAACCAGACTACATATAGAGCTGTAGCCAGTTGTCCCAATAAAAACCAATTAAGTACTCCAAGCTGGTTTCTGTACAGGGACAATAAGCAGGTGCACCATCATGGAGAACAAATGTTTCCATAGGTGAAAGTTGACAGGTGGCTGAAACTTTAGAGCTGCCTTCCCTCTTCTTGAAGTGCCTATTAAACAAGGGCTAATACAAGCTCTGTGCGTATCATGGAAAGGATAAGAACCTAAAGCCATTTTTCTTTATGCTTAATCTATGTTCATCCTCCAGAAAACAGTGAAGTTGACAAAGTCTCCAGGAAAACATAAGGCTATTACAGTTGACTAAACTAATTCTTCATCCTTACAAAGCAAACTCTTCTCTCAGTTTTCGACGATACTGCTTCTTTGGTTTCATGGTGTTGAAATAAGCTAATTTGATGACATCAGGCCACACTGCTGGACAGGGACTCCCACAAATTCGGCTGTACCAAAAAGAAGGGGGAAGAAAAAAAAAAAGGGTTATGAGATCCAAAACCACAAGGGAACACAGCTGTCATTTTATTCTTGCACATACACCGAATACAAAAATATTTTTTAATGCTAATTTTAGTTAACGACAGTTTAGATTTATAGCTAAAATTTCTCTACTGTCCAATGCCCCAAACCATTAAATAATAGTGAATTGTCTACCAAAGGTAATCACCCTGCATAGGCTAAATTTACTTTAAAAAGTCTGCTGTTTCTGACTTCCCACCCCAGGCTTCCTTCACACAAATGCTCTGAAAAATGTAACCAACCATTCTATGATTCCATGACTGGACAGTACTGTGTCTCAAGATTCATTTCACCCCACAAATGGAGTCACCCATAGTCTTATTCCTCCTGATTCATCCCCATCCACCTTGTCCTTCTAAGGATGGCTAAACACAGGTTTAACCAAGACCAAACTTCCAAGCAGAAGAACTAAAGGTGTTTTACTGTAATGTCAGGTTTCAAGCTCTGATGCAGGCAGTCATAAAAGGCCATGTTGCAAATAGATTTCCCTGGTGTGCTCCTCCCATTCATTAGATTTAAATGGTTAGTGTAAGAGACAATGTTCTATTAGTTAAACCCTGAATGCTACACAAACCTTTTGCCTTTATGCTGGTTGGGGTATGTAGCTTTCAGGAGGAAGAAGAAAAATAATAAAATGTGTGTCTTTTCCTATCAGAATTTACTTCAGCTCCATCTTTGAACACAGAAGTTAGAAAGAATAAATGTAGTATTGTTGACTGAAATGTGATGATGGTAGAAATGTTGATTTAAACATTTAAACAGCCAAAAATACACAGCATCAGTGAAGAGGAAAAAACGAGTTAAAAACAGGAGCTTACAGCAGAAGGAAACTGCAAATTGTCAGTTTGCTGTACCAGGGATACAACACAAACAAACCCAAATGACTGCACTGTGATTTCAATGCCACCTAGTGCTCAAAAGCAAAAATTTCCCAATTCACTAGTTCTTACACTGAGAATCACCACTGATAGATACATTTCATACCTCCTAAAAATCTCCGTTTTTCCAAACCAGCTAATAATACCTTATACAGAATCATGCTACTATTTTGCTTTTTTTTTTTTAAAACCCAGTATGTAACTTCACAGTATTTTTATTGTTTTGTTTTTTAAATAATGTTGACTATTTACTGTTCCTGTTCAGTAAATTCTATAGGACTGACCCTCTTCCTGTTTCTAGGAAGAGGACTTCTCCTCATGTACAATTATGACATCAAAATCAGAAGCAATTTTTGCTTGCTAAATAAAGGGAAAAAACTCAGGTGCTCTAGTTCCCAACTGAGCTGTATACATGTCATTCTATAATTTATTGAGATGAAGAAAAACAGAACTTTTACCTCCATAAAGTTCCTGGCAGTTTGTAAGGGAACTTGTCATTACTGCCCACTATTTTAATTTGTTGCAAGCAAATTGGAAGATCATCTTAAAAAATAATAGGCTTTTTGACTACTCTTTACAACTTCAGTAATAGGTAACTCCAGCCACTTGACAAAAAACCCTCTTAGTATTCTACTGTACATTTCCAGGACCACAGAATACACAGAAACCCCTTCCCCATACCTGAGTACAACTCACTAGCTTTACACATGCCTCAAAACCACTGACATCTCACTCACAATAACAACAGAGTACTTGGAAATGTTTGAGGTATATTACTTGTCATTTTAACACTAAAGAACCCCAAACCTGGACGTTTATGAGGCAGCTACTATATGGAAGTACTTGTAAGTTACCTTATAAGTTCCAGTTGAGCAAGTTCTTGATTTGCTTGAAATATTGGCTTTTTTGTAAAAAGTTCACCCAGGATGCAGCTGTAAAACAGTTTTGCACAATCCCATCATTATGGCTTTCAACACAGATTGATAGAAATATTTAATATTCATTTTTTGGGGTATTTTTTTTTAATGCTTGCCAAGTTTCTATACCAAACTCTTACCCACAGCTCCAGACATCGATGGCTGGCGTGTACCTCTCCTCTCCCAGTAGCAGTTCTGGAGGCCGATACCATAAGGTGATCACTTTGTTGGTGTAGGGTCGGCTGTGGGGGGAGCAGAGAAAAGATCATTGTGCTGTGACCTCCCTGCTGAAGCACTGACATTCTGAGAACTTCTGCAGTGCTGCTTAACAACAGAATCTTCCACTCCCTCCTCCTAATCCTAGTCCTGCAAAGCTGTGACTGCACAAAAGCAAACACAACTGTCTGGCCAAGGTTATCAAAGGGCAGATGGAAGATATAAATAATAATCACACAGCTATGTGAATCCTCTGTTATTCAGTTAGCAACACTGCATAGATATTGCATGGCTAGTTATTTTAGGAAAAGGACCTGCTAGGATAAAAGCAGTAATTTCTGGGCATCTACTGATTACTAGCATACAAGCGTTTTGAAAAGCAGAAAAATAAAATTTAAGAAAACCAAAATATCTCTTTTGCAGGAGCAAAAGAGACAAAGCCTTTTTCTTGAACTACATCCTATAACATTTCCAAAGCCTGGAATGTTTCCAGTATCTTCCTATATTTCACAACATTGTTAATTCCCCACAGCTCTAACCAGAAGTTTTGGTCACTGGGAATAATCCTTTCCACCCTCACCCTGTAGCAAGGATTTCCACTATCTCAGACATCATTTTTTTTATTGTGGACAGGCTGAGATAGAGCATCAACAGTTCAGAATGGAAGGCAGAAAACAGATGTGTTAGCTTTTGTTTCAACCAGAGTGTCTTAAAAGTGATCCCAAACTTCTCTCAGTTTTAATAACTTACTCTTACAAAGACTATGGAACTCCAAATAAAAAGCAGAGAAACATTAAATGTAGAGTTTGAACAAATGTAACATGAAGTCTTAACAAGCTCTTTACAATATACTCAGTGGTACAAGGTATCATTTCTGCAAAATCACCCCAATCTTTTTTTCATTAGGAAACTCCCCAATTCATTTTTAAAATGTACTATGTTCTTGGGAACAATCCCATCATTTATAATCTTTATCTCTGAAGCAAGCATTCCTTTATGAAATGTTTATATGGTATGGACTTTCTCTACAGATACACCACTCATATATATATTAGTATATGATACTTTTTATTTGAACAGATGTTTTCTTACACAATCTGTCATATCTCCTACTCCAAACATATTAAATTCACCAGAGTAACACTTAAAGGAGCACAACTACAACAACCAATGGGAATTTGCTTACAATTAATTTTTCATTTTCTCCTCATGATACTCCTACTAAATTCTGTACCCTTTGAAAAGTATATGACTCTAAGCAACAGTAAACCAAACATAGAATACATTAATTTAAAGCAGCAGCTATTATACAATTGTTGGTATACATTAATTACATCTGTTACTGCAGGTCAAAAGCTATTCAGAAGGGAAATTAATGACAAAAGAATTGTCAAAAATCTACTAATGAGATTCTAATTATCCTCCCAAGTTCAACGGGCAGTTCTATTAACTAGCATAATTACATTTTAATCTTGGTTTCATTTATGTATAATGGCATAATAATGTTGCTGTTTGATATCTAGTAAAATCTGTTATTTCCATTATAAAGACACGGAACTTTCAAGCATTTAATTCTTAATGAACAGTTAGTTTTACAAGCAAAATTTAAAATTTAAAAATAGACATTAAAAAAAAACAAACCATGGTAAACCAGAGGAAAGAAAAATGCTAGTTGAGTGCATACTAAAATAAGAAGGTAGGATGACATCAACCCCTTTTATTATCAGTACATCCAAAATAAAAATTAATTACTTAGCAGCTGCTTAAGATTATCTTACCCTGCTATTATACTCAACAGTTTTCATAACTGTACTTAGGCACAGGTTCCTGAAATAGCAGCTCAGAAGATTGTGAGACTAAAGCTACCAGGTTCAACAAGCTCAGAACTCTGTGAGAAAACAATAAACTCATACATCTAACATTATGGAGATTATTTCCCAAATTAGGCATGCAGAATTCAGTGTAAGCTCAGATACTTAATATTCTCTGCATCCAGCCACCTGATGCACATCCTATTATAATGAACATTCAGCCTGTATTTTGAAAATCCAGTTCCACGGGACAAACACATGACATTACAATATAAATATTTAAGTTCTTAATCATAAAAACTGTGCACCTGTTTCCTGGAGTACAAGCATAGTGAGGCCAAGAACAACAGAAGCACAAGTCACAAGAAGTTTCAGAATAACTTTTATTTAAACTTGTATCTCTGTTTCCAGAAGATTCAACAGCACTGCCTGCCTGAAGAATACAATGAACCTCTTCAAATGGAAGGTTAAATCTTGCACAAAAGGAATGCTTATTGATAAGAAACTACTAATTTGTTTAAAAAATGTTGCTTTCCCTAAATACTCTTCCCCCAAGTATACCAACAGAAAGAATACACTTTAGGTTTACAGGATCAGAAACTATTAGTAAAAACCTACATGTTGATGTCATCTACTTAGGACTGTAACTCTTCATTTCCAATCAATATATGACCACTCTCTACAGTTATTTACTTGGAAAAGCAACACAGACAAAGAGAGGTTGGTGGCTTTATGCAGTGTAAGAAACATGCACTTCTTTACAGTTCCTAAGCAATTACTTGTATTACAGCAAGACAGCATCTCCTCTAAACAATAAAAAGTCTTCTTTTCTGGCCCTCAGAATACTTTGAGTTATGCAAAAGATTAAACCTCTGAATGTTTTTTCACAGTATCATTGTATCTTACCTCTCTTCAGAGTTGTACAGCCGAGCAAGCCCAAAATCTGCAAGCTTTATCTGCCCTCTGGTGGAAAAAGCAAAGAATTATTTAGTGGCTAATCAACTTAGATTTCCTCAGCCATAAGCAGGTGACGTTTGAGATTTGTGAGACAGCTGCAAGTGATCTTCACCAAACCACTTTAATGAGGAAGCAGTGCCTTACAATCTATACACCTCTTCAGTAAACAAACACCACTAAGCATAATTATATTCATAAAATGGCATTTACATCACTAGATGTTAGTTAAAATTTAGGTCAAGTATTCACATCAGTAACTGCAAACTGCTATTTTCTCCTGACTTTACTGCTAGTGTAAGCATTTGTACAACAAACAGCTACCAGCAGTCATACTTCCCTCTAGGAAGCCATCAAAGTCCTCTTCTGTTCTTGTGAAGTTGAAATAACAGCCTCTAACTCAGGGTCACCAACCAGATAAGGGATTCTATTTTTGCCAGCAACCAACTTGGTGGATGTCACAGCCCCTAATTGATGTCACAGCCCCTAACCCCTTCTGGAGTTTCCCATATATAAAGGGAAGAACAGAAAACATAGAGCTCTTGCCTGGCAGTTTCCATGGCTAAAAGGCACTGCTCTGTGACCAATCATCTGTAAAGCTGAGCTGAAAAAAAATCTTTCTTCTTTAAACAGGAAGCTACCTGCAAGCTCCTCTGCTACAGCACATGAAAGTTGCAATGTTCTGGGGGGTTTCTGCTTCCTTCTGTACTTAGGAGCTTTAAAAATTCCTGTCACTTTCAAATACATGCACATGTCTCTTTCAAATAAAGCTTATTTTATGAAATTAAGGCAAGACTTGCTGAAGTGTGTAAGAATGACTATTATGTGATAATAAAATACAGTAGTTTCCATTCAATTTTTCCACTCAGATTTCTGCTTGGAACTGATGTAACTCTTGAAGAATTCCCATAAACAAAGAAATATTCCCCTCAAATTTAGATGCTTATTCCTCAGAGAGTGTATTTGTGGAAGATGAATTAATTTCTTAGCAAAGAAATTTAAGTTGCATATCTAAAAGATGTATAATCCATGCATTTGGCTTCAGGCTGCAATTGGTAATGGGATTTGATAAACACTGCCTTAAAATTATTCAGATCGACTATCAACTTTTTCTCCTTCCAGTAGAAACATCTGAGGATGCTCAAAACATATCCTAGGAGAAAAAAAAAACCCACCTCTATCTCAGACTGGAGAGAGCACAGTACAAAGAGATCTCCAGCTCTACCATAGTGCAGTTTTCTCCACTGTCTGGTTACACCTCAGCTTTTGAGGTCCCAAAGGTGCAGAGAGAGCACCAACCACCACTGGAGACCAGCAGGGCAGCAAGATGAGTTGTGTGGGCACAGTGAGTGATGAGGAGGCATGTGTACATCTGTTTCCAAGTCTGTACTGCCATCTGGCAAGACTGTGGCGTGGGATCCAGAGCTGAAAATAATCTACTGCTAGTTCGTTATGAGGAAAAAAAACCGAAGTTTAACTGGGAGAAAGCTGGGACAAAACTAGGGTCCTACCAAAAGAGATCCTTCATCCATTTTGCCCAGTACTTTGTGTCCAACAGCAGCAGATTTTTAGGGAGAACATGTGAAGCTGCTCACTTTGGGGTTCTTCTGTCTCCTACTTAACCTGCAGTCACTGGCAAAGGCAGCTAAAACAGGCACTCCTGTCTAATCCCTTTAGCGGGTGTTAACGATCCTGTCCCTGAACATGTCTCATCTTTTTGCATCTCCTGACACTATCTGGAAAATCTCCCGACAACAAATCCCAGAAGGTGACTACATGCTCTGTAAAAATACTAAAGACTCTTTTTTTTTTGCTGTTACAAACCTTGCTCTTGCAGTTGCTCCTGGGTTATAGTACTGCTGGATGTGATGAGTAACAGCTTTGAACTGCAGTTACCCACTATCTTCACACAGGCTTTTTATTTGCTGTTCACTACTATGATTTGCAATTACAAGGGGCTGAAAAAGTAAATGACACATTCTTTTCCTACTTGATTGTGGCTGTAACTGCAAGCCAAAGAATATCTGAACAGGCGTGATTAAGGATTTTTTTAAAGCATTATTATCCTGACTGAGATAGACAAAGACCCCAGAATTATGTCATGAAGAACCAGCCTAGACACACTTCATCTTGAAATGAGATGGCAAAAAACCACACATCAAATACTTATGTCCTAAAATTCTGGATTAATATATTTGAGCTCAGATAATTTCCCCCCCGTACTCTAACCTCAAAGATCTAGGTTTTAATCCTGCTGTTTTATCACAAAGAAGTTTAACAAACAATTGCAGGATCCAGTGTTAAGTAGATTACAAATAAAAAATTGGTTTAGTATTCTGTAATTGATTTTAAAGGAACTAGGCAATCTAAAAATTAGTTTTGCTAGACAAAGCAGGTTAACTGTGGAGATTAAAACAAAAGATTTAAAGATGTTATTGGCATACTTTACTTTTACATAGTTTAAGTAATATTCATACCTATTATTTAGTAGAATATTTGAACATTTGATATCTCTGTGCAAAAAGTTCTTCTTATGGCAATAGGCCAAGCCCTCCATCAGCTGTCTCATGAAAGACTTAATATGATTTTCATTAAAATGAACCAAACCAGATTCCAGCAGTCCCATCAAGTCATGGTCCATATATTCAAATACCAGGTAAAATGCACCTAGGAAAAGAAAGAGACAGTGGTAAGAGATACAGAGAGACACTGATTTAACAGCACTCCAAAGCATTGCTGCTCCCTTCTTTCACAAGTATTTTGTACACAACTGTTTACATTTTCTACAATATTTACAGCTGTATCTCATGTCCACTAACAGTAACAAAATACAGGGCAGTAACATGCTACCATAAAACTGCTTTTCCATGTAAACAATTATACTAGTCAGATGTCTGTGAAAACAAATATAATGCTACCTTACGGTAGTTTAATCTAGATGGACTTGTACCCTCACTACCAGTCTCAAGCTCCAACCATTTTATTTCATGAAAAATTAATTGGGTTCATATTCCCTATGTAAGGTTCAGGAAAAAATCTAGAAACAAAAAACTGTGGGGAACTGGGTCAGAACCAAGCCTCATCTTCTCAGACTTTAAGACTACCTATAAGACAAGGCCAAATGAGAAAGCAGAACTAACCTACTAGCAACAGCAGCTCTGCAAAGATGGGGCTCATATTCCAAGTTGCCACATACATACATGAAACAGAATCTAGTCTTATCTCACCTTAGCCTGTGTAATTCCACAGAACTATTAAAACCAAGGCTCTTTGATATATACAAGTATTCTTAAAAGAGGAAAAGTGCTGAGTGCTTCAGAAGCAGCAATAACCAATTCACAGCACAACCACTCCCAGTACAATCTACTTTATAGCACTTTTTTTTTCCACTTGTCTTCTCAACCCTGGGGCAGAGGAGACAGTGCAGTCCCTGCAGAGCACTGGTGGAAATGCAAAAACCACATTTGAGTGGGTCTGCCCACCCTCCTCTTTCCAAAGCCTCCCTCAAATATAATTATCTTCTGTCCAAGAACTCATTACAGGTTCTAGTTCCTAAACAAGCAGTTTCAATTTAGAAGCTAGTGGAAGTCTTAAGAGGAATAACAATAAGTCAGCTTGTCAGACTGTACACATGGCCAAATTCTAATGAACTGACTTTTTTTTTTGCTGAGAGGAGAAGAAATAGTGCTAAAACCATCTGCTATTTTAACAATCACAAAATTACTCACACAGTTAGTGTTAAACTTGTACTAAAGTTCAGCACAGAGCAGCTAAACCACAGGCCATTGTGTAGGACACACAGAGTTAATGATTTTTAACTGAGGTCCTTTGGCCTGCTTTATGTTCTACAGAGAAAGCAGAAGGCTGATGATGCAGCAGGGTGGCAGTGGGTGTGTACAACCCAATCCCACCACTTCAGAAGGGAAAAGAGCAGTATTAAAATCCATGAAGAGTCCCACATCTGCAGCATTACTGTTTGTAGAGCTGAATTCACCAGGTCAGCATGGTGAAGGCACAGAGGGTCCCATCCTGCTCTGTAAAACGAGGTAACTGATAACCCAGGGTTGGGGCTACTTCACTGCCAACTGCTGAAGTACAAACCATGACATATCTAAAAATGTCTTTAAACAAACCAGCTGCTGTTACTGCTGCAGTGCCAAAGCAATCGAGATACGCCCTTCAGAGGATGGCAGCTCAACAAAACTGAGCAGCAGCGATGTTGGGATCTTCCTGCTCTGGAATACAAAGGGCAGCTAACCGTGTCCTGCCAGGAGGCTGCACTGTGTCCATGACAATGAGAAGGACCATTAAGGGTCACTGGGATCGAAGACCTGTTCAGTGAGAACAGCTGAACAGTCTGGTCTTCTTGTTTATATGCAAATGTGCTCCGTGCCTTGAGCAATTTCCTGCTCTGCCACTAGCTCCTGGGATTTTTCACCACTCCTAACAGCCAGCAATGACAGTTGGTACCCTCAGAAGAAGGAAAGCAGACAACAATGGGCAGAATTCATAAATAAAACAGAGTAGTACCTGGGAGATGACCTTCAATTATGTACTTGCTCTGCATCATACAGTAGAATGGTATAAATGCTCAATGTTCCTTCCATATCAGAGCAACAGCAAATGCACAGACCCATTGCACTTGTACATCACTGCCCATTTACTACTGTACAATGTTAGAATTTGTTTGAAAAACTATCACAGCTGAATCTTCTTCACTGGTTATCAGAAACAATTAAAATTAGTCTACTAGCACTGGCAGTCTAACCATTAAAACCTTATCTGTATTATTATTATTATTATATTTCAGTATTTAAGAAGTATCAAGCAAACCAAAGTGAAACGTGCTATTTCTAAACAAATGTGGTGCCCTCTTCTGATCAAAACCCACAGTTCCAGTCAACAAAAACCAGTTATGTTATTCTAGTTGATCATTTCAAATCTCCACTGCTTTTCATCAGATCGGGGCATCTGATCCTTCTTAACAGGTAAATAAGTTATAGAAATTCAGGCAGAAGAAATCACTCATGGAAGATGTCACAAGTGAACTGGGCACACTCACAAGTCTGCTTACTACAGCATGGTCTGAGTTTACAGCATCCTTTAGATGAATCTAAACAAATGCCATGCATACACCCATTTCTCAAAAAGGAAAAGGGAAAAAATGATGATTCTTTGGTGAAGTCAAGGCATTTGATAACCTGGAGGTTACATTTTAAAATGACCCCTTGTTTCCTGCCCACTACCCACATTTCTGGAAGCAGTGCCATACAAACACCTAAAGCTCTGTTAAGCACATGTGACTCAGAGGAACCCAGATTTATTTCATTTCCCTGTTACTCATTTTACTGCTGTTATGTTAAAGATTTGCACCTCCCAATATCTAAGTACTTGTGGGGAGGGAGGCAGCCTGCAGGCCATTTGCACATGCTGCAACAAAGCACTAACTGGGGGGGGGGTGGTGTTGGTGTTTTGGGTGCCCCATTTCCTTTGCTAATACCATGCAGCTCATCTCCATTCCTTCATCTCCTGAGATAATAAGAAACCTTAATGTCAACGAAGCAGCAGCTGGAACAGCTCAACAGGAGTAACACTGCAACTCCTCAGTGCAGGGTCAGAGACAGCAGCTGAATCTATTAGGGAGGTACACAATACATAAAGGGGACTCACATGGATGGAAACAATCTTTGCATTGCTCCTTTTGTCTGCACTTAGAAAAATTCATCTTTCTGAATAGTTTGTCAGTTAAGATTAATAAGGGTCAGAAAGTGAGATACTGGTTTAGAATAATTAAAGGATTAACAGATCTCCTCCTTCTGTTCATATAATTCAAGCCATGGAGCTCTGGCAGTAGCATTTTAACCAGGACACAGAATGAGCTGGTGTTTGATGCTGTAAAGCTATACATACAGAAATGGGTAACTCAACTGAACGTGGCAATGATGATCTGGAACTAACAAAGGATTTTCTAAGGGGTCAAAGAACCTAACAAAACACACTTTGCTTTTCTGTGACACAGGCAGGCTCTGGATCCAACCCCAAAGATCGCCAAGTTTGTGCTTTGGGCTGGGGGGAGCAGCAGGGGACAATGATCCAAAAGCCTACACAGATTAGAGCTTTTAAGAAAGTATTTTCCAAATATAAGTTCTTAGAGGAGGTGTTTGGGGATTCTCAAAATACCTGATTAAATACAGATCAGAGGAACTGGGAGACCAGAAGGGTCTTATGTACAAATTTTAAGTCAATACTTGTACAACAGTATCTCAAAATACAAAAATACTTAGAAAGGAACCACATATAAACAAACAAAAACAAATCACAAAACAAAACCAGCAAACCTCAAAACAAAACCCAAACATGAACTCCCTGCCTCCCTATTGAGCACAATCTGTACAATGCAGAGTTGATGAACAGGTTTGCAACATTTTGTTCTGTACTTGCTGCTCAAAAGGAAACTCCCATCGATTTTTCATTTTGCTAACAAGCCTCCTCCAGCTTCTATGCAATACAAATATTACTTCCCCCATCTAGACTGATTGAAGAGAATTGGACTGTATTTACTCTTCCATTTCCTTAGTATTTTTATTCGGGTACTCATGATATGCTACATTTCAAGATATTTATGAAGAGATTACTAAAAAACAAAGCTTGAGAACTCAAGAATAGTCCAACATTTAAATTCCTTCAACAGTCACACACCTTTTCTTCTCACATTTTACAAACCTATTTTCTTATTTGTGAAACATCAAATAAAGGCATACCCACTGAATGAATCACCTTAAGACTAAAGAAAGCATCACTGTTATGTTCATTTTTTCCATTTAGATATAACAAGATTTAAGGAAAAATTTTCTGATAAAACAAAAATTTTTACTTTTTTTTTTCTTTTTAACTTTGTTTGTTTACATTTTCACCCAATGTGAAGCTTTGATTTGATGGCAGAGTTATTCTCCCATAGCAAGTTCAATTGCATTCTCTTCTGGAAACAAATCCAATCCCAACTCCATGTACAAGAAAACATGTTCTGACATAGGCATACCAGTCAAGGGCACTCAGAAGCCCTGGGAATAAATCCTGTCCTAGTTCCAGCACATACTGCAGGGAAATGAGAAACTGACTAAAACCAAAAAATCAAACCAAACCTATCAGGAATCTCTGATTAATAATCAGAGATTTTTCACATTTTGTCATAACATGGATGAGTTGTAAAGCCACCCCATTAGGTCTGGACTCATTCCAGATTAGAGTCCAGTACACACACAAACTGGGAGCACCATTCCAGCAATCACATTATTCCTGGTAACTTATCTGTAGCATGTAAATTATTGGGAAAAGAAATTTCTATCAGCTCTTTTGAGAGCAACAAGGCAAGCTGTAATCTTATCAAAAAGGTTTGTTAATTTGTACAGCAAATCAATTCAAAATTTAATCTGTATAAAATAAACTTAGATCTTAAAGTGAATGATAGAAACACACACAATCCAAGCAGGTAAATCCACAAAGAAAACCACAACATAAAAAAATAACTGAATGAAAACTGTAGGTCACCAGTGCTATCAAGACTAATGAGAGTTTATGTCCTGAAGGAAGCAGAGGAGGTTTTAACATCATCAGCAGACTCAAGCTGGCTGTTAGACAGACATGAACAAGACCAAGTACAAGCTGTGAGGCACATGTTCCCATCTCCAAACTTGTGTGCTCACCTGCAGCCCCCTGAAGGGCAGGCAGGGGAGAAAAACCTATTATTAAACTTATACCTCAAACTGGCCAGGATAAAACACAGATACAGTTTTCTTCTATTTTCTTTAAAAGCAAATTGCTATTAGAAACAGAGACAAGTCAGATACTCAAAACCAGAAGAACTAGGACTACATCACTTAAAAACATGTCCTGATACTTTGAGCTGTTAGGAAGTTGTACAAATCAAACCATTGCTGTTTTGCAGGCCCGTGATACCATCTTAAAAAACAAGTACTGCACAAAGTGTGCCAAGCATATGTAATTGTCAGAAAACTAAACTACTGAGACAAAACAACCACCACCAAACAAACCAACCAAAACAAACACACACGAAACAACAAAACAACACAAAACATCACAAAACCTAATACAAAACAGAAAACCACAAGCAAAACCATCACCCTAGGTGAATAAGCAGGCAGGTAATAGGTAAGGGCATGACAGTCAGCCTTAGACACAAAACTAGCTTTACACATATCAACTAGAGGAACGTGTTGTCAGAAATGTTTTCATTCTCTGTTTTCATAAATGAGGTATCAGCAGGGATTTGCAAGTTATATTCCAAGGCTAGTGTATGATATATATCAAGCATAAGCATGATCAGAGGGGACACCACTTGGCTTCTGCTGTGAGCTGTGCCCAAGTGACACTTCACTGCCACTTCTGTAATGGCTCCTTCTTCAGTCAAGCAGCCTACTTGGTGGTTAGCAATCTTTTACCATGGAAAAGGACAAACTTCCTCCCTTGCATTCATTCTGGGCATGGACCACAATTTGGCCACATCTCAGCTATAAATCCCTAACTCACAATGAAGTACTCATTAGAGAAATACAGAATGCAGTGCCTGAAAAAAACACCAACCCACAACTTCCATCTTTTCACAGACAAATTGTAACAGCACAATCTCATTATCATGCTAATGATTTCAATGGACTATCAGAAACTACTTTTATTCTAACATCTCAAGAGAAGCCCCTTCCCTTGCAAACTTTCTGAAAATGTTATTGTTTTCATAAGCTGTGAAATGAGGAATTAAAACTGAAAGCAGTACCAAAAGCACAAGTATAGACTTGGATGAAAAAAATAAATTAATGAGACACACAGTTTGAAGTACACCCAAAAAAAAATAAATCCACAATTCAATCCTAGACAGGATTCTGTTTTTCAAACAGAAAAGGAGAAAATTAATTAATGAGTCATTAAGTATTAAATTAAAGCTCAGTGTGGTCTCATTAACCAAGTAGGTTAGACCTAATTAAAACTAAGCACAAGACTCACATGAAAAGCCCAAAGTGGCTGTTGCAGATGGTCAGGATTCAGAGTAAGTGCTGAGCACTGAACCTGAACACAGACAGAACATATCTACAGAAACTTTTTGCTAGATGCTTCCTGATTTTAAATGCAACATAAAAATAAAAAAGCATTTCAGTGCTGTATAGTCATTAAGGTATTATACTTCATAAATATGGTATGAAATAAAAATAAAAATCAATCTTGTTAATTTTGACAGCCATTTTCCAACTCACCACAGCATCCCCTGGTGTTTCTGCTGGCTGTGCACTACCCTGGGGGGTTTTCTACTGCCCTGGTGTGGTGGGCACACTGTACAGAACCTCAGGGAGGAAGACGAAGGAAGAAGCAAGGCTACCACATTCCAAACACCCTCCTCAGCCAAACCATGTATCAAATAGCCCACAAGACACTAAAAATCTCCCCAAAATGATGGGTTTACAAGACTTGGACCTAAAAGGAATTGACCTCCAGAGACAAAATGACCACTCCAATATCAAAAGTACAAAGCAACAACACTATGATTTCCACTCTGGCTGCTCAATTGCTTGATTATCTAGTCTAAGGAGGTTGTAGTGACTCAAACAACCCAGACTTAACACTGAAGGTACCAAAATTTTCTATTTATGCAAAAACACCATCACCATCCAAATCCTGATCTCCATTCTTGCCCTTTTTCATCCTCCTAACCTTTGAAACACACCTGCCCAATTATGAAAAAAGTCACTGAAGCACAATTCAAACATGGTGAATACCTACACTGAAACACCTCTTCAGCACTGAGCCTACAATAATCTAAATTATGTAAGAAAATACAAGGAAAATAAAAGCCTAAAAAAAGCTCACAGTGAGCTTCATATTGTTGCTGGCCTCCCTCACCTGTGAGTGTCAAGGAGTCAAACATCTGTTCCCCTCCAGCAAAACTGGTATCAAGTAATAACATTTTTTTTATCCCCAAAGATATTTGCAAAAATGTTTCTGTAAGCAAAAGGCAAAGCTGAGTTAAATAAAGGACTTCCATCAGTAATGGAATCAAAATCCCTTGGCAAGCATCATCATTTGCAAACATATTTCCTAACGAAGCTTAACTTCAGATCCAGTTTAGCAGACTACTATATTAGGAAAGGACCAGGAAGAGCTACTGCTGGTATTGGTGAACATACCTTTGTCTTTCTTGAAATCCAAAGCATCTTCCTTATCTGTCACTATTTCCTTCATGTTGATAATGCTCTGGTGATTGAGCTGTCGAAGAATCTTAATCTCCCGAATAGCTGTAATTGGAAACCCTTCCTTCTCATTATCCAGACGAACTTTCTTTAGTGCTACCATCTCCCCTGCAAGAAAATGTAAGTGAAAGTAAAACCACATTAAGTGTAGCAAACAAACTATGGGATACAGAATTGGATGTTACATTTTCAAAGCCCTTCTCACTTATTCTTTCTCCATGTTGAAACAGTGTGCTGAATGGAAATAAATCACCCATTGCTGGTAAGTAGAAGTGTGAATGAGAATTTTCAGCTACCCACTCTAAGCACCCAGTCTTCTTCCTCCCACATACCTCACTCACCTGTGGCTTGACAAGCCACACCAGCTCTGTCACAAACCCCCATCCATGTAAGAGTCATTATGAACTGCAGGCCTATGCCTGCTCCAAATGTCTTTTTGGATGTATTACTGCACGACCACAGGTCAGAACACATCTATCTAGCCAGAAATGCTGGGTAGTTCAAGATATGAGGTGACTAAAGAGCTCTCAAATTCAGCAGGACACTTTCTACAAGCATTAGTGTTGCTGTCATGTTTACAGTGAGGAGAAATTTTCCTATTATTTTACCTCTGTCTGGGCTAGATGAAGCTGGATTCTGGAAAATGGCAGCTGATCTACCCATGATGGAGGGTATCTATAGGCTGCATGCCAGCTCAACCATTTTGGCCTTGCAAGGTTATTGACAGGACAGATATCGTTGTTAGCTCTAAAAAGGGCTTACCCTACACACCAGTGTATGTGATGCATATACAATAGATCACATTCCAGTATGACAACATCCACTTGCTTTGAAAGCCCACTGCAGTTTGTTTTGAGGTATCTCAAAGGCCATAATGCTGCTCTTTGCACAGGACTGGAATCCAAAGCACATGGACCCGTTCAGTAGAGAGCAACAACTTCTGCTGGAGGTTAAAAATCACTGCCACAAACAAAAAAACTGAAGCCTGCCCAAGGGGTAACTTGGTTATGATAGGATTTGAAGTTTAATGTGTGAAGTACAGAATCCAAGGAGACCAGAAGGGAGCTCCCAACGATGCTTTGCAATGGTTCCCATGGGAGAGGTAAAAAAATAAAACCTGTAACAGTACAACTTTGCAAACTGAGACAGGCACAGGTGGAGAATGAAGAAGGAATGAGAATTACCAAAATTCCAAAACTGACCAAAATATCCCATTGACCTTAGAACTACAGGCTTACATTTGAGCTTACCTGTGTCTTTATCTCTGGCCTTGTAAACTTGCCCATAAGTGCCTTCACCAATAATACCAATGATATCAAATTTATCCACACAGCGCTTGCCCCAGTCAATTTCTTTTTCTTTTGTTTCACCATGTCGTGGTCCACATATTCTAGAAAACAACAGGTATTTCTAAGAATACAGATAATGTATCTATGGTTTCTCTTAACTTTGAAAAAAACCCCGTCAACACTATTTATAAGACATTATTTGATAACCAGCTTACTGATAAACCATTTAAAGAGGAAAAAAAGAGGGCTGCAGGTTTCTGTTTAGCAACTTGGTCAGCAATTAAACCCCCCAACCCTGAAGTTTGATTCTGATCTCATCATTATTAAAAGAAGACAACATGAAAAAAAACAGACTCCTTTTGAAAAAAGTAAATTTTAAAGAAACTATTTTCACTACTACTTGCTCGACAGGCTTTAAAGTAATGTCTAATAAACATACTTTGGTCTTCTCTTGCTGTGTAATGGAACTGCTGGTTTCTTTTCTTCAGGACTTTTGGATAAATCAGCTCCTCCAGGCAACTCAGGTGGAAGTGGCAAGTCTGCAAGCAGATGGCGAAGTTTCTTCTCTGTTTCTTTAGTTGACTTCACTGGAAGGTTCTCTCGCAAGCTAGTAAAAAAAAGACACAATTTTCCTAAGAATTGAATGCTGCAGAACATTAGCACACATAAAAGAAATCCTACTGGAATTATTTTTAAAAATACATTCTAGGCTGTCAAAGCATCGAGGTTTGAAATCTCTGCTCTCAGACTGTGCAGGACTTTGATTTATGCTGACAAAGAGCTCTCTGGCAGATGCACACCCAAACAGCAGAATTCCACAGAAACCAAGCAACCTCATCTTCCTGGTGAAAGCTGACATGAGATGACACAGCAAGCCCTATCAGGTCAGACAACCTCACTTGCACAAGCTTCTTCCCAAGCTTATGGCCTGGACTAGTAAGAATATTTAGAGCTCAAGCAGTGGCTGGACATCCAAAGTGCAGTGGTGAAATCTGTACTCTGCCTTCTCATGTAAAAGACAAGATAATCCTAATCCAGTTCTCTATAAAATTAGTCTCCAGAGATAATGAGCTTCACAGGAGAGTAACACTGCAGAGCATTACAGGGCAGTTCACAACACTTCACTTACAGATTCCAATCTCAGTCATTTGCTCAAACAGTTTCTAGTGACCAGGATGCAAATCAAGGGGGGGAAACCAGATTAAAACCTGACTATAAGTGGTTTACTGCCATGGGTTACTGATATCTGACCATTTTTTTAATCCTCAACCATATTTAGATAACAAATACTGACAGTCAATCTCTGCCTTGAGAAAAACTCCCCAAAGGCATGTAGAGAAATGTATTCCTTTAACAATTACTATAGGCATTAATTCTAGAGATGTCCTTCCCACTCTAATGGGGAAATTCTGAAAACATCACGTTTGCTGCAGTATTTTATTAAATAAAACCAAACCAAACAAAAAACACAGCTCCATTTTACCAAATTTTCCTTTAGCTACACTAGATCCATGAGCTACTGCATATCCAGCCATTTTAGAGCCATGACCATTTCTAAACTTTATAGAATTATGTAACTGTTTCTTCCCCACAGGACTCACATAGAATTGTCTCTTTCAATTTCAAACTTTGTCACTGCATCAAGGAGATTCTGTCATGCTTTGAGGGGACATATTTAAACATAGCTGCATTGACCACATCACTGCTCTACTGCTAGCATCCTTCTCCAGGAACCTTTTCTGGAGATTCTTCTGCAACTTCTTACCTAAGTAGTTTCATAGTTAAAGCAGTAAACTTCTGTGAATGAAAAGATCTTGCTATCTTCATAGAATCATTCAGGTTGAAAAAGACCCTTAGGATCATCAAGTCCAACCATTAGCCCTACTCTACTAAGTTAAACCATGTCCCTCAAAACCACATCCAAACGAACCTTAAACACATCCAGGGATGGTGACAAGACTCTCTCTTACATTAATTGCTATTAGCAATCTTTATAAATTTAAATAAAGCATAAAAGTGTCTTGTGTGTGTCTGTGCTTCCCCATCAAAACTGAATCCTAGAATCATAATGGCTGGAAAGGACCTCTAGGATGCTTGAATGTCTTCCACCACTTCTCAGGCTGACAATGCCTGCATTTAAAGCAGCACCTCAGGGAAGCATATACTGCCTTCACCAGAAAAATAATGGTTAACATACTATAAAGAATAAACCACCTTTGGCCAATGCATATAATTATCAGGGTAAAGAAAAATTCTTCATTTTAAAGTGTTTATTTCTCTCAGAATTTTTACCTCAAACTTCCAGTATTTCTGAAGGTACAAGATATGAGAGGTTCTGAAGCAGATTTTCCAAGTGGGAGATGGAAACAGAGGCAGCCAAAAGCAGCCTTTCTTTGGGTCTGTGACCATCAGGGGAACTTTCCTGTTCAGTTTGCCTACAGGGTGGTTTTGCCACACTGCTGTTCCTGCAGGCAGCTGCCTTGGGGGTTTACAGATTCTTACCAAAGTTCACAACTGACAGGACATCAGGAACCAGCTCTGCCAGCTCTGCACAGCACTGACCTTGCTTTGTTGGCAGAACTGCTCTGCAGTAACTTTAAGCCCAAAGTAAATGCTTTTGCCCTCCTTGGCCCATAAAACATCTATCATTTTCCCTTGATGACTTAAGCTTTATCATGACTCATAATCACAACCATTCTGATCTGAAGTTTACTACATCAAACAGGCAAAAGTAAGCAAAGCATAAATTACCCTCTACTACTTGTCACTGCTCTTTCTAATGCAGCTGTTTGCAACATTAGGATTTTTTTTTAAGAAAAAATGAGCCCATTAGTGATAGAACTGTAGCTTAATTGTAGCTGAACTCCTCTGTACAGTTTAGCTATACTTCAAACAGGTATTAAAAAATAAAATGAGAAGCAACCAGACAGCTTCAAGATGAAATCACCTATCTCATTTGGCACTGCAACACCAGTCATATTTAAACTAGGTAGCCTAGTTTTTAGTTAAAATAGTAAATCTTGCTCTCAACTAACAGTGTCAGAAACTCCATTTACATAGGGAGGATGGCTTTGTCATAAATATAAATGCAACTGTATATTCACCACACAGATGTGACTCTGAACAACTGCAATGACATTTGCTGGT
The DNA here is from genome assembly GCA_024611195.1 of Ceyx melanurus. NCBI lineage: Eukaryota > Metazoa > Chordata > Aves > Coraciiformes > Alcedinidae > Ceyx > Ceyx melanurus. The sequence continues at coordinate 12,250 of JANHGL010011611.1, read as the reverse complement.
GCTGAAGGGCAAGAAGCAAGATTTTTCTTTTTATAAAAAATAAAATAAAATAAAATAAATATATATGATACCTTGTTAGGAAGTGTTTATTTGCCAAGGCATCCTGAAGTTTAATATCTCATTAAATTACCAGCAAACCCAAGAGAAACATTTACACCTCTAATTAGAAGTACTTTCACCAATCAAAGAAACACTCCACTCTTCTCACAGTACAACACAGGTTCATTTCACAGATATGGAAGGCAAATTAAATACTTCACAAGGTTTTGACTTTTTCTTTCAGAGTTTGATTACTTACAAATATATAACCACACTTTAGGTATTACTTCAATGCTAAGAAATGCCACTTGTGGGAAGCCGATTTCTTGTCTCCATGTGAGAGGCTTGTGACACCACATGTAAAAACTGAAGCTTCTCAACCTCATCACCAAACCAAAAGAAGAGTAAATTACAGCTCAACAGTGTAATTTTCCAGTACAAATCACAGCACATATTCTGTCAGGACTGTGAATAGACTTAATGACTAAGTTCAGATGATGCTTGTAACAGACATTAATTTCTTCACAGAAGACCAATTTTTACACTTAAAAAATTAACACAAATGACAAGCAGGAATCTCAGTTCCATTATACATATAAATATAATACTGATCTCCAAGATAAATGATAATGAAGTAATGCACAACTATGAAAACAACTGCCTCCAAAGGGAAGAGAATCTTTACCTTATACCCCAGCTAATTCTAGAATTTTCACACTGCTACTACAAAGCTGAACCTTTCCCCAGAAGTATTTACATGTTTGTGCCAACTTTAAATCTTGAATGCATTCTTGCAGCAGTCCCAAAGCTATTATATAGCAGCAATTTTAAATCATCTCTTAAGTGTATTTTTGAAAGATTCCTTGTAGACTAAATTATTCTGTTTTCAAGAACCAGTTAAATTATATTTAAGATCTAACTCCTTCAGTTCACTAATAATTGCCATGTTAAAACAACAAAAAACAAGAATAAACTACCTAATGCAATCTCATCTAGAAAATAGTTTATATTTATTTTCCAAAGGAAGAAATAATGATAACTAATAAAAAAACAATGGCAGTAACAGGAATAAAACAGACAACCCCAACAAGATAAACTGTGTCCCAACTCACCTATCAGTTTCCTTATCTTCAGGCAGCGTGGGAGGCAAAGGCAAGGGTGGCAGTGTGGAGGTTGGTAGTGCAACAATTCTCTCCTTCTCCTTGGCTACTACACTGGGTGTGCTGGGTTTGCTTTTCTCTTTTACAGTGACTGGTGGCTGCTTTACAACAGTAACTTTATTCTCTTTCGCCGCCGCAGGTTTCTGTTTAGCAACTTTGTCAGCAATTAAATTATTTTCCCCTTTTGTTTCAGGAAGTGAGACCTTGGGTTTTGCTTTGTCATTTTTCAAGTTTGCACCGCTCGTAGGAGAAGGGGTATGCTCAGTTTTTAGTTTCTTCAGGTCCTTTACATTGTTCACTTGAGGTGCACTTAGTGCAGCGTCCGTGTTTCCCTTCGTAGGTGTTGAAGTATTAGAAGCTTTTGCACTGGCTTTGGCTGCCTCAGCAGCTCTGGCTTTTTTGTTTTTGTTCAGCTCAGCAGCCAGGCTGCTCTTCAGAGTCAGGGTACTAGGAGAGATACTCGAGTGGCGACTTCTGGACCTGGACAGTCTGTGTCTGCTGCGAGACCTGGAGTGCCTGGATGAATACGGACTCCGGCTTCGGGACTTTGCTGACCTCCTGGTGCAAAAAAGGAAAGAGTCACCCAGTGAAAATTCAGTCTGGCTGCTTTGCCAAGCTTTCTATCTCCTTTACTGACAAGCTACTCTTTATAAACCATTATCACCATAATTAAAGAAGAAACTTGCTAATGAAACAGAAAGAAATCGCACATTAAAAAAACCTCAAACCTATAGATGTAATCAGTTGAGAGTCTACACCAAAACCAGCTTGGCAGAAAACATTTAAACTTTCAGAAGTAGTTTCTCCCATCTAAGAAATGAAAAATACAAGTATACCTGTAGGACAGATATGTTCCATTTTCCTCACTACTTAAAAGATGTACTTTTCTCCTTCAAAGAAAACCAGATCCCATGCAACTTGTGCAAACACCTTTAGGAGATGCAGTATCTAAGAAAAAATCAGCTGGCTACATAACCAGAATTCAACAAAATTAACATTACAACATGAAAAGAAAAATCTGAACACAACATTGAAGAAGTAGTTTTAACAACTCAAGTTTCACTTTCACAACTGTCATTAAAATTAGATGGAAAAAAACCCAAACTGAATGATAAAGTCAATGTAATGACCTGAAAGACAGCAATAAACTGGAACTTCCTAAATGCATATGTAACTGTAATTCTCCCAAAAACCCCAAAGTACCCAGTAGTTGTTACAGCTGCTGCTAAGCAAACACCATCCACGGGTAGGTCTGTGCTCTGCCTGCATCAGAATACAGTGACTAACAGAAAAAAGAGATCTAATCCATCTATAAACTCATAGCAGGAAAACAATCTACAATGAGGGAGAGGATGGAGAGGAAATCAGTTAAAAAAAACCCAACCAAACAAAAATTTCCTTTGCAAAACCACCATTTGATATTATTTTCATTCATTTTTTTCTATGAGATATTCCAATTTACCTATAATAATCTTGATCTATTTCTTCATTAAAAAATCAAAAGGAGAAAAAAATAACGGAAGTGAAAGGCATGAAATAAATAAAGTAGCCTGGGAAAAAAAAAAGTATCAAGTAATAGCAAAAAGAAGCCTTCCTGGAGACAGCAGAATTTCAGAGTTCAAAGGATAGCAGCAGTTTATGGAGGCTGTTAAAACAAACCAACCAACCCACAAAACAAAAGCAAATAAACAAAAAGCCAACTGCAATCATTATGGTCAGGAGCATCCACCTCTATGTTAAATTTCATTTTAGTAACAAATTAATTCAGTTCTAATTATCAACAAAAGAAATTACATTTCAATGCCTCAAATGAACAAATATTTAATATAGTACTTTTTTTCTCTTGTGTGCAATACTGACTAATTTCCAAATTTACACTTTTTCCTGCATTACAAAAATAACTCTTTTGAGTCTCCTTTCTAAAGCAACATAAAAAGTCACTGAGATGTATCAAGCTGATGTAGAGGTGATTGAAAACATGTAGGTATTGATACTGTATACTGCAGCACCAGCTTCTAAATTCTGTGTGTAAAACTGAAATTCATACCTATTGCTAGAGACCCTTGAAAGTAGTAATAATTAAAAAAATAATAAATCAAATGCCAGGTGAGGACAACTTTTAGAAACTAAGAGTTCAATTCTATGCCAGCAAATAGGTTTTACAGAATTTTCTGGCACAGCAGGGTAACAATGACAGACAGTAATATTATTATTATTATTAAGAATAAATTATTATTATTATTTATGCTTTAATGAAAACAAACAAAAAGCTTTACTATTCTGTTATCTGAATTCTTAACCAATATTTAAGGTTTTGGTTCACTTTGGTAAAGAGATACTGATGCCCATGTCCATTGCAAACCAAGACATAATATTGAACAGAAAAAAAATCCCTTCAATACTCGCTTTGCTCCATTATGAATCATGTTGCTGAATTTCTTTTCCTCGTTATTACTTTGGAAATTTAAGTGCTAAAGCCCACAGAAAATTTTCAAATCAGAGTAAAAGTAAAAAAAAAAGTACAAAGTCCCATAATGCAGAGTTAAGATGAGGCAGCAGGAAGAAAAAGGAGGGCTGAGCCTCCTCCAGACAATACACCCACTTGAAATGCAAGACCAGAGCTCTCCTCACACTGTTATCTCCCTTTCTGAGAGGAATTATTACCTCAGGCAGAGGTGCACTGCCACAGCCCTGCACCAGCTGGAGAAGCAGTATAATTATATTTCTCTAGCACCAAGCACAAGCTAATAAACCCCATTAGTCCTAAACTGACTTCTCTAAATGGCACATCATTTGTCTTGGAAAACATTTGCTTTACATCTTGTTCCTAGATCAGCTGTTTTAAACTCGTTTCAGTTACCTGTAAAACACAATCCCCATCCCAGGCAGCTCACTGCAACCTGTATTTACCTTAAAACGTGCCCTAAAGGTCTCAAAAGTCTGTTTCTTTCATAAGTGCTATTTCTGATTTGTTTTGGAGAATTTGTTTGTTTTGAAAGGTGCCTGATACAAATAAAGTCATCTGTACTGCATAAAGAAATAGATGTCATTACACATGCATTTGAAAAGAAAAGTAGCAGCTGAAAACACTAGAGCTGCAAGACACAATGACTGCTGCCCAGCCACTTTGGTTGAAAATAAACCAGGTTCAGCTAAATGACTACAGATGAAATCAGAAAACCTGCCCAAATGAAAGCTCACCTGATCAGCTACCAGAACTTGGTGAAGAAAAGGCAATTCTGAAAAGCTGGGGCAAAAATAACCTAAATATTTTCCTCAAAAGCAAACATAAGGAAGCCAGCCCTCGACAGCAGACTGAGTACATATTTTGCTGGCATTAGTCAAGAGATTCTGGGATATGAACATGGATTTAGGCAAGCTCAACAACAACAAACAAGAAAAATAAACCACACATAAAAAAAAAGACCCACAAAAATTCTCCATCATGGGTTTCACACCCCAAATGACAACAGCATAACTTTCTCATGTCAGATCTGCACCCATGTGGGAGACAGCAAATACACACACACATTCTGCTCCAGTACATAATCCAGCCCCACACCAAATGGAAAGGACAGTAGCCTAGTTATGCAGTATGCTGACTGGGTATCATCTCTGCACTGGCTTCATTTTCCCATAAGTTTTGAATTATTTCATTTAATGTTAAAAAAAAAAAGAAAAAAAACCCAAAAGAATTGCATTACATAGTGCATGTCTGTGCTAATAACAAACTAGAACTTCTTCTGAGATCTCAAAGACTTCTGCAAGAATCACTGACTGTACCTTGTGCCCCCCCAGGCCAGACCCAAGAACATTAACACTTCCTCCTAAGAAGACAAATGCTGAACATGAAACAACTGTCAGCTCTAAGTGCTAGCTATCCAAGTTACAATGATAAAATCTGCTGGTTTCACAAGCCTAATGATCTTTCAGATATTCAGCTATCACTTTTTTTCATCAGCATTAGTTAAGAAGTCCCAAGAAGACCTCCCAGGCTGGACAAAACTTATGCAGGAGCTGGCAGCTATAATAACAGCACAAATCCAGAACACTGGACACCTACAAGCTGTCCCTCCAGAATGGAGAAATACTTATTGCCTTACACACAATAAAAGCACCAGTTCACTCTGTCCACAGCTAACCCTCATTTGACATAACAGCTGAAGTCCCAGCAGCACAGCAATGGGCTCACACAGTGGCCAGTGTCTGCCATTTCAGAGGAGACTCACATCTTTCTGGGACTCTGAAAAAACACCAGGAGAGGAATCTGAAACATACAGGACTCCCTACATCTTCCAACAGATTTCTATTACACATGCATGTGCACACACACACACAAAACACCCAACATTCATTTGTCACCAGCTCTGTTGTCTTGAGTTCTGAGTTTGTTTTTAACACAGCTGACAGGAACAAAAGAACAGTGGCTGAAAATGCACAAAACTGTATTGCAAATGGCAAACACGACAAAATAATCCACTTTTTTTTTTTTTTCTCCCCAGGCCTGGAGAGATCCTGAAGTGAACTAAAGCTAAGGGACATCCCAGTCTCCCCAGCCAAAAGCATCAGCTGGTAGCCCACATGGGGAAAGACCACCAAGAAGCTGTTTCAGGAGCATCCTCCTTTGCTGCATCCTCTCTGCATGCAGAAATTCTGCCTCTTCTACAAGCACCCACTCCTAGTTATTGACAGTCTCCTACAACATCTTTGATTCACTTCACAGGGGTCTGTATCCCTCCAGAGAGGGTAACTTCCAGACTTCATGACCTTCATCAAATCACTTCTGAACCATACACACATTTCAAAATGCTTTTATATATGGAAGGGGAAAAAAAACAAAACCACACAAACCAAAACACCAACAAAATAATAATAATAAAAAACCCAAACAAACACATAAAAAACCCCCCATAACACAAAAAAACCCCAACCCCAACCCAACCTCATTTGCCTAAAAACCCTAAATATCATCAGGACTAGCTTGCATCAGCACCAATAAATACTAAAGCTGCCTTTTTTCTTCCCCACAGACAGTAACAAAGGAGGATATGAGCAGAACTAGTTTATGTGCAAAGTGAACTGGAAGTAATTATGCAATATTATATATAGTTATAAAATTAAACCCAGAAAAAGTTGAAGACATTATCTAGCAGACATGCAGGAGAAGGAGCAGATTTAAAGCAACTGACAGAAGAATAAACCAGTAGTAAGGAAGTCAGCCTGAAACCAAAACTCAGCACTGCTTTCCTCCACGTTTCTGAGCAACAAAAAGAATGTCCCTCCATCTAAGAAATGCTCAGAAAAACCCTCATTGCTTTAAGTGTCACAGGGCTGAGGTTTAGGGTTGGTTTGGAGCTTTTTCTGCCTAGAACCCTTCATAAACCAAACATGTATTATTTTTATCTCTGCTTAACTAGTACAATCCACTGTATTAAAAAAACTACTTAGGATATCTAAGTGTTATTATTGACAAGTTTCAAAGCTGTTGCAATGTTCCTCATTCTCACAAGGAACATTCTACTGCACTTTACTGGTTACCATATTATTACCAAACAGGAGATTTACTAATGAATTTAACAACAATAACAGAGTCTGCTGATGTAACACCACTTACATTCTCAAGCACACAGTGAAATCATTCCAACCAGCAGCTTATGAGTTATGGTGCTGTATTTTACTACCTTGGCATTTGGAAGCAGGGAGGAAAGAAAAGTAGCTGTTACATGTCAGATTTCCAGGAATACAGGTGTCACTCAGCTTACATGGTTTTTTTTTTGCCATGCTACTTTCCTAGGTCCTTCTTTCTTTCCCATTCCAAGCTTCTCTTTATATTAACACACACACAAAAAAACCCCATTACATTTATTGACAAATCAGAACAGTCACATGTTATCTTCTCATGTTTGTAAACTTGAAAACCTCTTTTCTTCTTAACTGCTTTAAGAGCAGGCTAAATCCACCGTGCCTCTAGCCAGCAATACATGCTGCTTAAGTGCAAACACCATTGCATCAGGATCTATGCAGCTGACCAAGGAAACTCATTTTGTCACTAACTTTTTGACAAAACAACATGAGAAAAGCAGTGGGAAAACAAGAAAAAAACAGACAGAAGGAGGTTAAAACACCCCCTACAGCCCAGCTCTTGCATTAACTGCCATGCAAAGCTGCACTAGTGACTAAGCAGTGCCATCGTCCCTGCACTGTAAGGTCACAGTGTATTTGAAAAGGGAGACCCACATTTAATCAACTGACTTCACTGCTCATCTTCCCAGACATTTATAATCACTGGGTAACACAAACCACCTTGACACAACGTCCTAGCTCAGCCCAGCTCCTCCATGGTGCTCTAGCAGGAAAACATTTAGTGCATTTCTTTAAGCCATAACACTCCTTCATTTGATACCTTATTAATTCATTTAATTTCTCTTCCCTAGCCCCTAGTTCAAGGTTATATTCTAAGCAGCTCTGCAACCAACCACCTACTCAGCTGCTTTCTGTATGAATACTACACAACTTGCCTTTCTGATCCAAGCTATGAATCTTTAAAAGGGCCTGCAATACCTGCAGCAGAAGAATGCTGAACAATTCTAACACAATTTTGATGTGCTTCTTACATCTTACATTCTTATGAACTCTGTCTCCAAATAAAACATCTAGTAACAAGTCAGCTCTTGTGTTATAAACATGTTAATTTTTTTTTTTCAAATGAAGTCCCTTCCCACAATAAGGAAAAAAGCAGCACAGAGAAGGAGAGTAAAGGTACATCAACATGGTTGGAGAAAAGGCAAAGTCCACTGCCAAGCAACAAACCTTAATAAATTCAGAATATATACTAGAGTGAGAGACTAATGTGCACTAGAAAAAACAGCTACTCCAAACAGTGAAAACCTACAGCTTCACACTTTAAATTCTGCAAGATACAGTTTCAGTAAACAAATTTGAGAGCTCTGTGTAAAAGATAAATATCTATTTTTACCAAGCAAGGGGGAAAAGGATTGGAAAATCTCTCCTACTCCTCTAAATGCAAAAGTAGCAGAATTACTGGATTCATGGTTATTTTTATATCAGTGTATGAAACTGTCTTCTCCATGGAGCAGGAATTTACTAGCTGAATATGTATTTTATCAGCTTTGCTATGCTTGTTTTGGTTTTGCACATAAATGATCCATACTCTGCAGTCTCACTGCTACAGACGAGCTGCAGGTAGAGAATGAGAGGGCTCTACAGCACCAATATGAAAATAAATCTTGTCTTTTTCCTGTAAGCAACATGCACACAGGCAGTAGTACTATGCTAGTAGTGCCCCACCCACTTACTTTTATCTAGGCAGATGGGTAGGTGTAACCAAATTTGGGAAAATGTGATTACTCATCTATACAGCTAACTGAATTAAATGTGTGATCACATAGCATATGACCTGACTGTAGTTATGAAAAACAGTTCTGCTCTTCCTACAGTTTCATCCTATCAACCTAAACTAGTTTTCAGAAAGACTGTGTCAATTATGGGACTTCCTTCCCTGCCCCCTCTTCTTTTTTCTTCATTTTTTTTTAAATCCAGTCAGCTTATCAGTAGAGAAATAAATATCTCATATTTTTGGTATTATACAAAAATTTCCATTTTGAAAATGTGCATGTGCTCCCTTAGAGCAGCTGTGTTACTATTCACAAGAAAATGTAGTACTACAAACCCACCAGCAGTCAGGAAGGATGTTTTATCCAACAAGTGGAAACAGCTCAGTCAGTCTGCCCCAAACACAGCTGTTTACTGCTATCATAATGGAAAAGAAAATTAGTTTACCATGCAGAGAGAATTTTCCAAGTCTGGAATGCCCATCCAGCAGCGCCTTTGCTGCTTCTCTGCAGAACCCACCTCCAGGCAACATCACCAAAAGACAATTCAAAACTCTTTACTTGCAGCAACTGCACTGCTGCTGCTGCTTGAAAAAAATCAGGGATTCCAATGAGCAGAGCCAACTTCACTTGTTTCTCAACTGCTTACTAGAAGTTTCTCCCTAAGCAGCTCAGAGACCTGGGTACAGAATCAGCACTCCAGACACAAGCTTTCCAAGCACACTAGAACCACTTCATTATCATTTTCTACATACCAAAAGAAGTAGATAACTTATGTAATATTACAAAAGACACAAAAATGAGATCTAGAATAAAAAGAGAAAAGAAAAGCCTCAGAGCCTGGAACACTCAGTCACATACAAAGTCGTTACTGTCTTGACAGCACTACAGCTGGATACAAGCCCAGAATTAAGTCTTTAAATCATCCATATGAAGATGACAGGTGCTGTAAGAGGCTATTGCCTTCGTGAAACACTAATATTCTATCAAGTCTAAGGCCATTATGTGTCTAAACAACACAGCAAAAAAAATCAACCTTTTGGGCATAATATCAACGACTCAAGCAAAAAAATAGCAAAAAAAGAAAAAAAAAAGAAAAAAAGAAGTGTTTTTGACAGTTTTGAATCACTAAACAGTAATATAAATACCTTTGATCTTCATTTCCCCACCATAACAAAGGTAGCACATAATAGCTGTGTATGAGCACAGAAACACTAGCTTGCTTTTCTCCACACCAGGCAAACACTTATTCTCACATTTTTGCTGTCTTTCATTTTCTGTGAAATGACATTTTTACAACAAATGTCACTTAGCACAGGCTAACCTTGCCTTCTACATGTAACAGCCTCTTCTAACTCAGCCATTCCAGTCCCTCTCTAGTAAACCTGACAATCTGCATTTGTTAGCTAATTTCTCTGTATGCAGTTGAAGATGGGGTGCAAATCACTGTTTAGCTGAAGGAAGGAAGGTGTGAAGTCACGAGCTAACTCCTAGGAATAGATCTAGGACTCAAGGAAGATTTACACTCCTACCATAGACTATACAAAAATCAGGAGACTGAAATTATCTCTTCAAATCACAGGCACACCACCAACAGAAACAAACACAATGCTCCAACAGAAACTGTTCTGTGACTGTCCCCTACACAGCATCTCCTGTGCCTTCTCAGTACAGCAGACAGGATGCTCAGCCACCTGGACTGTCCAACAAATATAGCTCTTTCCAAGCACTAACCTAGAATACATAATTTTGCACGTCATTATTAGCTTTCTTATTATAAGTATCTACAGACAACAGTCTCGATTCCTAGAGTGCTTAAATCCAAACAGGCACATAATATTCCTGCTATTCTTGTATTCAAATAATCTTGAAAGAGCATCCTTAACCACTTGTATGTAACAGGCTCTCACAGAACAACAACGATGACAACAAGGTGCTGTTTTTCAGAGCACTCAGCGTTTGCTAATTGAAACACCCTATTGTTTACAAAATGATTCCACACAACCATACCTTTAAACAAACAATTTTTGCTCACAGGCACCTTTGCTCTATCCCTCTGAACAAAGCAGGACACAGTTTTGTTACTTCACTCTTGAAACAGCATTCAGAGACAAGACAGGAGACTACCAACAGACACGGGAACAGCTTCAGCATCCTCACTGGGTACAGGGCTGGACAGCCCAGACGGCAACCAATGCCAAGTGCTCATCAGAAACACAGAGACCAGTCCTCAGACACCCCCACAGAACCACCTGGAAACAAAACTCTTGCCAGTGGAAGGGCAAAGCACCTGATACGTTTAAAATGGAAGTCCAGATAGGAATTGAAGGAAGCCCATAAACAAGCAACAGAAAGATTTCGAGATTGTGCAATAAACATCTTCAGTTATAAATATATCTTAAGCAAATGCTTCAAATTCCCAGTGGTTTTGCTGCAAATTAAAATATTCTTCAGAACTTCAATCCCACAACACGGTCGGTATCTGACCAGAGAAATACACCCTACGTTTCCTCTCCACAGAAAATGCTAAAAGTCACACCAGTGCTGACCTTTTGGCTCCGAGTTCCTGCTAACAGTAAGAAAATGATTGCAGGCACATGTCAGATAAATACAAATCCATAACCTGACTGCAGACAGAGCTCCCGTAGCCTCTCAGGGGCTGGGTGAAGCACAAAAGACAACGTAACAAAGCTTGACAGCGGCTCCTCTTCCGAGGATAAACAGACAGACTTTCTACAGATCTCTAAAAAGATCAAGAAACACTTGTAACACAAATTGCCTACCAGCTTGTTTGCTCTTTAGATTAGTGGGAATTAAACCGAATGCAAACGTATTTAGCACGCATCCTTTTGTACGTAAGGACAGGATCCATGAAAACATACCTGAGAATCTCTGTACTTTGTAAGCAAAGACTTCAAAATCAAAACTGGTCCTTTCAGAAAACCTGTCCTCTGAGAAGCATCGTTCAGTCACTCATCTGAAAAGAAGTTCTCATGCTCTCGAATATTTACAAAGCCCTTTTCCAGCTAGGTGGTCTCCCACTCAGAAAACGCTACAGGCACCCACAGCTCCCTTTCTCCTCCAGACAGGACAGGAGGATCTTTGTACACGTCCTGCTCCCCTTCCCCCCACCCCAGCTTTCTGGCAGCAAGAGGGAGGGCTTTTGTTGCTAGATGCAAGCCTGTCCTTCAGCCCAGCCACGACTCCCTTCCTGCACACAGTCCAACTCCACAGTCGAACCTTCCCCCCTTTCCCGTCCCTCCCTCCCTCCTCCTCCCCCCCAGGGCCCACACTCACCGGATAACGGGGCTGTAGGGACTCCTCGACCGGCGCCAGCTGCTGTAGGGGCTGGGCGACACATCCCCGCCGCGCTCGTAGGAGCTGTGCCGGCTGTAGCTGGGGGAACGACGGCGGCTGTAGGGGCTGAGGGGCGAGCGGCGGCCCACCGGGCTGAGCGACTTGCGGCTCCGCTGGCTCTGCGAGGAGCGGTGCAGCGGGGGGCTGTCGTCCCGGCCGGGGCTGGGGGACGAACGCTGCCGCCGGTAGGCCTTGGGCTCGGGCTTGTCGTCTCGGTAAGCCTTCGGTGGGTCCTTGTAAGCTGACGGCGGCTCCTTGGCCGCTTTAGTCCGGCTCCGGTGCGCTTTGCTCTCCCGCTCTTTCCTGCCGCTACCGGGCGAGGCGCGGGATCCCTTCCTGCGG
>JANHGL010011610.1:0-18821 GCA_024611195.1 Ceyx melanurus | reverse complement strand
AAAAGAATATATATATATATATATATATATAAATTAAAAGGTGCTTTTCCTACACAAATAAAGTCTTAAATAAAAAAAGTTTTATCAACCTGTCAACTTCTGGACCGCATTAAGACATTTGAGTGACAGCTTTTAATCCATCAATAATACCGTCTGTAGGAAACCGAAGTAAACAGGATGGCTGTAGAACAATGCCTACTCAAGCAGCTTGACACGTATATCCTAAACCTGTCAAATGGCTCTTGGTGATACAAAGTGGTCTCCTTTTTCTTGTTGGACAACATTCAGAATGGTGCAGCCATGGTTTTTAGCCTAACTATTTATGAAGTCTCAAAGATGAGTGAGGCTTGTAGGGTTAGGTGCAGGAGAAAAGCAGCAGGTGGAGATACTGCACATTGGAAGAAATACTGTAATTCCGTTGAAAACTGAATTAAATTCTTAGTATTTGCGAGGTTGCTTGTTCAAAGGTTGGAAAATTCTTCTGGTTGAAAGCAACAAGCAGTAAGTTATTTGTACTTATAATAATAAATCTTCTGGACAAAACCCAGATACTCTGAAGTTGTCTTCAACTCTAGCATTTTGTTTTTATGAAATTAATATGCATGAATGCCTGTGAAAAGGAGATGCAGCTGAAGGGGTGTGCTTTTGCTCATCATATACCAAACCTAATTTGGTCTTTGTCTCATGAAATGTGGAGGGAATCTGAACTAGGATTCTAATAATTTCTGATTGCACTCTTTTTTATTTTTATTTTTTTTCCCCTCTGTCCAATTAAAAAATAATTACAATTTGTATTAACTTCTTGGGATAATAGTGAGGCAGAAGCTGTTTTGTCATGAAAAGAGAAATTAGTTGAGTAAGCAGTGACTGGTAGAGGAATAGGTAAATTAGAGGAAAAAATAGGGAGCTGGATGAGGAAAAAATATTTATTTTGGAATATTTATATTTATAACTGAGAACAAGGGATTTATTTTTTTTTTTAACTTCAGAAATAAGGTCTGATTTAGATGTAGAATTCTGGAGTATATTGGTTTGTCTACATTGCAGTTGTTATGAAAATGGGCCTGTAGAAAAGTTCTGCAACAAAACTGAAGATTGAACTTAATCAGTTTAGGTCAAGAAACAATTAAAATTCAATGTTGAGGAACATAACAAAAGAGTATCAGTTACATTTTTATTTACAGCTCTTTTTCTTAAGAGGACATAATTTACTCTGTAGACAATCATGAAAATTAAGTTTCATGGAATGTACAACATATAATAAAACTCAGAAATGGTATCCTAAAAGGCATGCAAGAAAATGCTGCACACCTTTATAATTCAGAATGTATGTTGTGTTTTAATCTTGACTGCACTTTTCCAAGGAGAACAAATTTGGTTTAGGCTGATTATGAAATGCTGCACCTCTACCTTGGTTAGAGGTTGCATCTATAAAACTTTAATGTGGTTTGTTGATATGTCTGAAGAATATAATTATTTTTAGAACAATTCTTTTTTCTGTTTGTGAACAAGCTAACTAACTTCCTTAGTTCTCTAATCACGGATTGTTTACAATTCTGTCAGGATGAGGGTAGTCTCTTGCATTCCATAAAATAAGTTAAGCAACAATAAAATAAATACTTGAGACCAGGTGGAAGTGGTCATTTAGATCTGATCTCTAGGCCTGGAGGAATAGTTGTGAACTTTTTAATTTCCCACACACTTGCAGTGTTAGGCTATTCTGTGTTTGTTTTTCCATCAACTGTATGTCTTGTTTGCATACGGCGTGCTTCTTGCACGGCTCCCTGAATGTAAGCCCGCACTTGAGGGCACTTCAGATTGTTTATCCACAAAAGGAATCTGTTGCCTGGGGAACCTGATGTTTTTTATTTTTACCTTCAGGATTCTTTTAATGGAAAACCAACAGTTGTTGGGTTACAGCTTCATAGCTGTAGAAACGCTTAGATAATCAGTTTTCAAATACACAAGTAACACGAGAGTGAAGTTTTACTAGTTGGTGCGTGTGCTAGTGTAGCTGCAAGAGAACCATTGGAAGAAACACATTTTCAGAGCCTCTCCTCAGATTTGATGACTGGCAGTTTTGGTTTTGTTTTGTTTTCATAGATTCATAGATATTCATAGATTCATAGATATTAGGGGTTGGAAGGGACCTAGAAGATCATCTAGTCCAACTCCCCTGCCTGAGCAGGATCACCTTTTGTTTTCTTTTTAGGGAAACTAAGGGAACAAGAACACAGTAGAATTTACCTACAAATCAAGCACGAGAAAGTGTATCCACTTAAAAAAATATTTTTTTTAACTCGAGGATGAAATATTCTATAGAATGTACAAAATGAGATTGACCTTTACAAAAGTAGAAAATGTGTTCAGGGTGGAGCTGTCAAACTGTTGACATCTGGTTCTCTATGCAACCTCTGAATCTGGAACCACTTATAAGCTATATCCTAATCTATTTGCAATAGTAGAAGAGGAAACATATGTAAAGCTCACTTCAGAAATCCCTCGAAGTGGTGAAGATCTAGTAGGCTTAACTTGGGCATTCAGAAAATCTTCACTGAAAGGGTTGTTAAGCCCTGGAACAGGCTTCCCAGGGAGGTGGTGGAGACACCATCCCTGGAGGTATTTAAAAGACATGTATGTAGATAAGGTGCTTAGTGACATGGTTTAGTGATAGCATTTGTAGTGTTAGGTTAATGGTTGGTCTTTATGATCTTAAAGGTCTTTTCCAGCTGAAACAATTCTGTGATCTAAAGTGATAGGTCCATGCCAGCTATTCCACTGCTAAAGAAAGTGTTTCCCATTTTTTATCTGAACAGAAGATAAGCAGAAGTGTCTCTGGAAGAACATGAGCATAACATAGCTCAGTACTAAGCTAAAACAAAATTCAAAATGCATCCCCAAGAATATGGATGTATGTAGCTCTGAGGTAGGACTGAGATGGAGTAATGAAAGAGGCTGTTGCCAACATGAAATCACCTTCATTTGGTGGAAATTTGAGGTATATATAGTGAATGAGGCAGGAAAAAAAAAAGAGACAGATTAATGGCATAATTTATAAACTTGGATGCCATTTGGGGGGATTGTATTTATCTCCATGCCTGCCACCAGGTTGCTTTGTGAAGATAGTCAAGTAACTTTTCACTAATACTGCACCATCACTTTCGGTGTAGCTAGTCTCAGACCACGAGACCTGGCTTGCAGAAATGGAGGAGTTGCAGCTGCAGCTACACGGAGTGCTTCCTTTTGAATAAAGCACAAGTACAGATGTATTTTGGGTGTAGGGAAGGAGCAAAAGAGAGGAAGCCATTGTGGCTTGATGTTCTTGATTACCCTTCATCTCTATAACTTGCACTGCTGTGAAAAAGCATTTTCTCCACTGTTCATGCTGTGGCTCCAACCACATCCCTTCTTTTTGACACAAAGGATGTGCTGCCTTCATTTCTGTGTTTGCATTATGTGTATCAGCCACATGTAATGTGAAGTACTTTGGAAAACAAACAGATATAAGATCTTGATGCAAGAACACACTGGGCACAGACAACTTTCTGCTTAAACTTCCTTTGCATAAGTTCCTGATAATTCAAACACAATCATGTTTCTTATTCCACATGGCTGTTGTCACAGTACTATTTTAGAAAAATAAAATATACTATAGCAATGAGTATTGTACAAAAGTAATTGAGAAAATGTACTCAAACATAATTTATAAAAATGATGAGCATTTTGAAATAAGTTGCTCTGTACTGTGTCTGAAAAACAGTGAGCAAACAAAACATTAGCCCCAGGCATGGAGTGATGGAGGGGTCACTAGTAGTATATTGCAAGTCTAATGACCATCATGGTATTATGATCCTGCAATGCAGAGGCAGTTTTCTTAGCCTTAATTTTGGCACTTAGGAAGTTTACAATGTCTGGCTTTGCAGACATAAAAATCTTTTTGTGTGTGTTCAGATATATAATGTATGAGATCAGAAATATACAAAGGAAATGGAAAATTTAGTGCTGATGTCTGTGTGCTTTATCATTACACTTGAAAATCTTAAACCCTTTTTACAGTTTTGCCAATTGACCCAATAATCTAAACACGTATGTGTAGTACTTCTGTCTTCATCCCATGGATTGTCACATCATCACTTTCAGTGTCATCATTGATGAAAGCTTTCAGGTTGGCAGTGATTAAATATTTTGTGTTTACAGCGTGTCTTTTTTTTTCCACTTTTGAACCACTGTTTGCTTGAAAAATAATTATTCTTAAGAAGTTTGGCAATGTAGAAACAAGACATTATAATATGAAATAGTACCTTGTTATCTTTTTTGGCTGTTATATTTTATTTGGATCAAAATTTATGCTATTGTATACCAAATTGTAAAAAAATCCAACTTTTTTTTCCTTTGCTTTGGTAAATAATTTTTATTTCATATACTATGTTTTAGGAAACTGTTTAGGAAATTTTTTTAATGGTTTTAAGATTTTATTTTAATGAAGAGGGGAATATAAACATACTCATTTTATGCACGTGTGCATAATGTGTTTAAAAGTGTGTTTAAACCTGTAAAAATTTTAAAACATAATCCATTCTCTCCTAAGTCTTTGGTCCCTGTGTTTTGACATATTGCTGTAGATAGAACTAACCTTATCTATGGACTGTGGTGTGAAATGTGGTGTGAAAGTGGCAACATTAACTTACTATTACTTTCTGTATTTTTCTCTCTGTTGTGAAAGTTTTACTCTGTCTCTTTCATGTGATTGAGTCATTATCACTCTGTGCCTTTATTTTTTCACCTTTGAAAAGAACCAGTGTATTCTACTCTTTATGCAATTATGTGCTTTGAGATCAGTAGGCAGAGCTTACAGAAGTATTACTGGTAATAGTAATAGTATTTAACTATTTTTAAACTATTTATATTCAAAATAAGAATAGGTGATTAATAAAATGTGTAGAAAAAGCTTATGCTATGAGGGCAAAGCTTATTTGTGAGAAATGTTTTAAAGATTTATATTCATTCATTGTTTCAATTATAGTTCATTTCAGTTCCCAACTCCTAAAACAGAAAAACTGCTGCTTTAAAAATCTCAGTACTGTAAAGAAGTGACATTTCTGTTCAGACTTTAGAATGCTAACACATATCTGTGTCCTTCTGTCTGTCTATTGTCGTTATAGGTTATATACCTGACACTTGCATTCACACTTCTTTCAGTTATGTGAGTTTAGTGTTTATGTAAATTCAACTGGGGGCCAATGTCACCATTTCATCTAGTTTCATATGGTGTATTGCTAAGCAACATGTGTACGAACGACAGTGTTTGCTTTCATTTTATCTCCTTCCTATCCCCCTCCAACCCCCCTGTTCCCTAAAATGTGACACAAGTTTGAAAGGTGAGTATTAGCTTGTCAGGCAAAACAGTATTTTTAGTTCATACCCTATGAATGATGGAAGATGCAGTTGGTAGCGTGGATTTTGAATGCTCTTCAGTTGCATTACTTAAATATTGATGACATTCCTACCAATACTTTTTTCCTTGCCAATGTTATTTTTTCTTTTGGAAACAGTGACTTTATATTTTATTTTATTTTATATTATATTATTTTATATTTACACCTCCATGGCCATGTTCACCTTGGAAAATAGCTTTGGATACTGTTTTTCTCATATTAACCTATTTTATCTATAAGAGGTATGGGTAAATTATAGATGAGTATCCATTTAAAACAGCGTGATAACAGGTCTTCAGCTATATCTGGATTCCTTGAAGTATAAAAGTACAATGATAGAACTTAATAAAAATGTAGAGAAAAAGAGAGAATTTCCTATAACTAGAGTTCATAGAATATGTGACTTTTTAACATCATATACAGGAGTCCAAATTGTGGAGTAAATTCTGGGGGAAAAGGATAAAGTACCAAGTTTCTGGAATCCCACTCTTGTAATAAATTTAACCAAAGTAGTTTGTGTCAATACAAGAACTTACGTGTTGACTTCCTTAACCTTAAATATATGAAATAAGTATGCAAGGTCATTTTCTGTCTCATCCACATGGATCTGCTTAGTTCAATGAAGGTATAGGAACAGCATGTATATTTTGTGGATGTACATTAGTGGGCATGCTAAACCTTGATTAGAATCTCAATAATCAACTGAGTTTGTGTGGAAAAATAGAAGTAAAAGACACGTTTTCTTGCCTGAACTACCAGTAGAAGGAATGGTTTAAGAAACTCAGGATATGAGCCAACACTGCTGGTCCTTCTAGATTTGGACTAGGAGCAATTGATTATACTGTTTGCAGGTACGTTGTCTTATAAATACACAGCATTTTAAATCTGTTATTCAAAATCTGAACCACTTTCTCAGATTTTACCATGAAAATTAAAGATGTTTTATAGAACTCAAATTTTGTGCATTTGATATTATTATTTGCAAATAGGATACAGCTAAAGGAGATCGGTAGTCAATTTATTTCATTTTCTATTTTCAACTTACATTGGCACAGTTATAGTAACCTTATTCCTAAGTTGCCTTTTTCCATTTTTGAGGAGAAAAATAATGTCTTTTCCAGAATGTGTGATTACACGAAGGTGAAATCCATTATTTTTCTCATTTTATATTCATCGATTTGCATATTAATGTTTTCAATGGAAACAAAAATGCTAATTTCACAGCTTCTTAGCAAATACCTTAATCATGAGGATATTTGTATGTTTAGAAAGAAATGATGTAAACTGCAGCATTGGTTTATAAAATTATACTACAGGTCAACTTGAAAATCATGTCTACCTCCATAGGGAATATATCAGCTGCCACTGAAGCTGAAGTTAACTCATAAATTAAGAGCTTTGTGGTTTGGGTTGGTTGATCCCTCTGCCTTTTACCTCTAGTTCATGCAAACAGTCAAGGAAGCATTCTATCATCACATCAGTTAGCAGGTCTTCCAAGCTTTTTGTATACATTCTTTAAAAATATGTTTGTACACATGTTAAGTATAGGTTACCTCTATTATTTATGGTGCTTGCTGGATGTCATTGATGCCACACTATCATTGTATTTGAATTTTATTAATACATCCTCTCAATCTCTTGCACTTTATGGTATGTGCTGAATAATAACGTCTGTAAGTTCATGCCGTTAGAGCTTAGTCATTACATTTTATAGTCAAATTATACAACTGTCATCTAAATGTCCTCATTTAAACGAGATATACATCTCATGAGGCTGCTCCCAGTGAGCAAAATTTTAATAAAATGCTTGTCATCTTGTCATTATCTTTGAAGATATTTTTCTTTTCAGCTGTATTTCATTGTTAATCCAATTCTTCATAGTAATTTTAGTAACATTGTTGCTTAAAATGACTGAAACATTAGACATTTTTTCATAAAAAATCCCAACAACCTTAGAACAATGTAGCTATAATGTGTGTTGTTATTATTGCAATAATAACAGTCCTTAAAAATAGGTGAATCTTGACTATAGTTGAACATTTGCTATATGCTAATGTCTAGAAGTTAATATTTTGTTGCCCCTCAAATGGCATCTAATTAAAATGTAGCACAAAGATGTTATCAAGACAGATTGATACAATCTCTTGGAGCTAAATTAATATTTTAAAAATCACATTTACTGAATAGTTTCTTAATGTAAATAATTTAATTTTTCAGTAAGTTAATTTGATGAGGTGAATGTCATTTCCCAGGCCAAATTTCAATTAAGACTAAGTAAAAGCAATGCTTTTTAAAAAACATATTCAGCAGAAATAACTACAGTTTGTGATATATACTGTTTCAAGCCATTTTTATCAAAAGATCTGACAGATTTTTATTCTCTAATCATATGTTTAGGGGATTGGCTATTTAGTAGATTTTTAGCTTTCCAGATGCTCAAACAATACACTTTAAGTACAGTATCCATAGATTATCCCCAGAATGCTGCAGATTAGCTATTTTAAGATTTCAATTGTGAATAAAGGCTGGAGAAAAAGCAACAGCAGTTGCAAATGTGTCGTCTCAATTAGCTCATTTAAAATGTATTTACAAGTGAAAGAGACAAAGTAGGCAATGTCTGCATGTAACACTGTTACTTCATTAATATTTTATATACATATGTGTGTGTCTATAAATGAAAGCTTTATGTGAATTCTGTAAACAACAAAAAGTATTCAAATCAGAGGCCTTTTTTGTTTGTTTATTTCAATAGAGGGCAGTACAAGTTGTTAACCACCAAGGATTGATTAGCAAATTTTGGACAATAATGAACATAGTTGAATTTTAAATGTAACTTCTTCCTATTTTTACTCAAAATTTTAGTTTTGGCAGATAGGTTGCTTCAGTGCCAGTTGGAATGGTATTTTTAATTCGCTTTAATTTAGTAATTGTAACTCTTACAAAAATATTTTTGTATTGAGTAACTGGCAGCATGTAATTGTTAGCCTTTAAAAATAAGGATAAAACATGTTTGTTTTAAATTCAAATAATTGTCTTTTAATGTTTCTTACTTGCAAATAGTACTTGTTGGATCTATGTCATGCTGAGTTACCTGATTTAGCAAACTTAAAAGGAAACCAGGTTCAAAGCTGTGTGTTTTTCTTCTTCAAATATTTAGACTGAAGAAATACTTCAGTTAAAGTGGCTTTTCTGATGGAAGGTATTTGCTTATAATCAAGTATGATGACCAGATACTTTAATGAGCAACCACAAACTAGTTCTAATAAGTTCTATACACAGGTTGAATGTAACCCAGATCAGCTTTTAATGACTTACATCTGAACTGCTTACAGTCCAAAGTGATACAGCCCTTACTTTCACTGTAGGAGCTGTCTGTACTACAGTTTATATTTTTTCAAAAATCAAGAATAACAGGCCATTCAGCAATAGTTTAATTTCCCAACTTAATTTGGTGTAATAACACATGTATCTCTTCATCATACAAGGCTAAAAGACTCTGCATATGCTATTACATTATTACAGCCTTGCTGAATGGAAGTAGAGTTTGAGGGGGTTTCTGCAGATCATGAAAGTTTCTAATTGATGGAGGACAGCTACAGAACAGATTTAGAGGCAGAAAATAACCAGTGTGCATAAAAAAGCCTCAAACAAATAGTCAAGTTACATTGTTGTATTAAAATTTTATCTTTCTCTAGTGACAGAGAAAACATGAAAAATTGCTATATTTTCTTAATTTAATTTAACTGTGACTAGTTCTTTGTTAGTAGTAGTGATGATATTTTGTATATATTCTTTTATTTTATTTTTCTGATGGCCAAATTTTTGTCATAGATTTGTGGAACAGCTAAGGTTGAAAGGCTCCTTGAAAGATCATTTGGTCCAAACCTTTTGTAGGAAATGAAGCCTAGAAAAGTTTATCTGGCACCTTGTCCAATCATATCTCAGGTCGTCTGGTGATGGGAACAAAGTGCCCAGTTATTGGAACTGATGATATGTATATTTCAGATTTGTGTTGTCATTCTATAAACTAATTGTCTTAATAACCTGTAGTAGTTACAGGCTTCTGATGGCTGAAACTTCATATATAGCACAAACCATGAGTTAGAGGTACAAAAGAACTAGGGACAATGAAATGTCAGTGGACCACTGATATCCACTTGAAGAATATTAAAAAATAAATAAAAAATTTGATTGTGCTATTTATTTTTCCATACCTCACATTTCCCTAATACGAAAACAGTTTTTGCTCTCTATTGTTTGCTTAGAATAACACTGTAACTACTGCTGGGAATATACCACCATTCTTGTTACGGATAACTCACTTAAAATGCACATGGATTGATTACACTACTGAAGTGCCTCGCGCACCGACTTCCAACTGTGCGTGTTCTGATTGCTGCGTGCAGCGTACGCTGGGAGCTGGCCGTGGAGAACAGGCAGACGTTCGGCATTGCACCACTCACTACTAATTGTGTAACAGAAATGGTAATGGAGAAAAACGTGCTTAATGCTCTTGGGTGCGAATGGGCTTTGGAAGAAAAAGGGGAAGCCTGGCGTTACTGCATAATTAATAGTGCAGATGTTCAATTTTCATATACTCTAGTAACACCAGCTATAGACCTAATAAGACAAACCGGTCAATCTACTGAATCCTCTCCTCATGGCTAAATTTCACCTCGGTTTTGCTTACCGAGGGTAATTTTTTTTAAGGTTCTGTAAGATTATTTATTCTTTGTATTGAATTGTATTTTTACTCTGTTTACTGAAGGACTTGGCTACAGCTTCTAGAAGAGGAGCATTAGTTATTTTTAAATTATTATGGTAAATATGGAAAGTGCAGAAGGAATACTGGTACAGATTATTGTATTTTTCCTATTAAGGTGAAAATTATGTGGCTGGCAAGTTGGACGGATGACAGACAATGAATGATAACAGATCACGTTCTTAAACTTATGGGGGTAAAAAAAGATGGCATTAACAAAGCCTTTGTGTTAGTTGAAGTTACTAAATGTGATCTGCTGCTGACTGAGCCCTTCGTCTTGAATGTAATGAGTTCTTTGAGTTAAACAGCTCTGCATTATTTATTCACATCTTTCATCAAGAAAACTAGATCGCTTTCTGTGCTGATGGGATAAAAGTGACTGTGAGTATAAACCATGAGCTAAATGCTGGTAGGTGTAGGGTAAAAGAATTATCAGTCCTTAAATATACAGAGAATTGAATTAACTGGGTTGCTGTTCAGCAGTGTTTCATATTATTAGTTTGGACATTTTGTGTAAATGTGGATTATGACAGTAAGTTGGTGTGAGTTGGGTGGAGAAAACAGAATAGTTCTTTATTCTATGGTATGTATTCATGTTTATGTATGGTATGTATTCATGATTATGGATGTGGTTTGCTTCCTGTTCAGAATGCTCTGGCTTCTTATTTGTTATAGTATATACTTTTTTCAGATTTTACACTGCAGAAAGAAAAGTTCTAAGCAAAATGAATGGGCCATTTTTCATTAAGAAAATCTAGTTATTGGCTACAGTCACTGTGTCAAAATGTGAAGGGTTTGTCAGTAATATTATTTTTTTTCATTTTTATAAGGTTCTCAGTGTAATTACTGAATGAATAATAAATTTGTAGTCTAAAATCTGGTAACTATTCCATGAATATTTCTACTTGGACATGTATTTAACATTGAAGTTAAAATTATTAAAATTAGTGTAGTGATCAATTCCAGAAATGTTTTGCCAACCCTCTTGCTAGCAAATATAGTTCCACTTTCTTTATTAGCTCTAATATGTTAGATAGATTGCAAATAAAGTCACTAAAGAGAACAAATCCAGTATAATATGCTTAAATGGCTTTATTTTACCTAAAAAAATATTTTGAGAGTAGCACGACTTAAGTAAAATTGCTCGCAGTTTCCTGATTAACAGATGAACTTACTGGGGGAGATCAGCATTTACTACTGTCTCTAGTAGGACTGAAAACGTAGATTGAAAGATGGCTCTGATTTCACTAAAGCTTCCCTATCATACCTTTCAACTTTAGAGCCTGCCAGCATGTGTGATAGAAGCCATCAAAATGTGTGAAAAATGACCCAAAAGCAGAACTGTTATTTGCAGTTATCAATACAAACTGTTATTGTGCCATAATTGACAGATGGTTTTTCACTTTAATATCTGTTTTTAAGGATATTTTTACACTGATTTAGACAGAGTTGTGTTGTGGGTTTTGGGTTTTTTTTGGTGGTTTAGTGGTTTTTGGTTTTGGATCTTCTTTTTTAAATGAAAGCAGAAAGCCAGGAATTAACGGTGCTCAACAAGGAGGAATTGCACTGTAAAAAAACTGCGAGTATAGTAACAAATTTCAATTTGTTATTTGAATTGAAGAGTCTTAGGGTCAAAATATATGTTCTCATACCCCCTGAAAGTGCTGAAGAGTAGCAGTTGGGTGTTTTGATGAGTAATGTATTTTTCTTTCTGTAAAACTGTTAGATCTGAGGTTTATTCTGCAGAGTATTTGAGAATTCATAGAGCAACATAATGTGAAAACGGATTTATTTCTGATTTAGTTGGAGACTACATTTGGCTAAAGCAGTGACAAAGTCTGCTGTTAAGTGAGTTCACCCAGTTCTTCCCTCCTGTCCAGTCATTCTCTTGGAGTGAATTAATGTTGATGGTAATTGTAGCTCTGCCTGAAAGCTGCTGTTAAAATTAATGTGTTTTTAGAAATCTTTTGTTGTCATACAGATTACATCTCATTTTCCCTAGGTATACAACTTCAAGACTGGAGTGTGGGCCAAACATGGATTTCTCTCTAATTTAATATAATTTCCACTTGATTTTTCTCAGAACATTAAACTTCACATTTTTAAATTAAATTAGATTTTATTGATTGAAAATCAACAGATTATACAATTCCTTGCCTGAGAACAGCAGCAGCCAAATGACTGTGATGTATAAAAGATGTGCAGTTGATAGGAAGGTGTATTTTAAGGTATGCTAGCATTGCTAAGAAAACTGTTGTGTTTCAGTGGGGTGTGGTGTTGTTTGGGGAACTGCATAAAAAAAGTAGTATTTACACTTGTGTTATAGAAAATTTTATGACTTTCTTTGTGCTTCTTGGTTGGACTAAATAAATGATCTCCCATCTGACTCATACCTCTTAAGTGTGGCTGGTTAAGAGGATAACATAAGCTATGGAATGATGCTTCTGCAGTACTGTAATATTTCCATGGATGCTTTTCTTGGGTTAATTACAGCAGATTTCTCCTATGAGAAGAATTTTAAAGTGACTGACCAGAGGCATCTTCACACTCACTATCAGCAAGGCTTCTTTCTAATGATTAGTTCTGCAAAGTGGAAATGCAGGAAGCTGTGTTGGCTGTGGCAGCTGTGGTGGGTGCTGCAGGTCTCTGGTGAAATGCTGATGGATTAAAGACAAAGTGAAAATATGAGGACCTGTCTGATCTGTAGCTTGGTGGTCCCATTTGCTCTAGGTTTTTTTGTGGAGAACAGGAGAAAATTGATCTTAAGAGACACTAAGTGAGGTAAAATGATAGGAGCCAGGTCAGGAAGGGCAACTGTTTGAAAGAAATCTGAGAAGACAACTAGAAGCAGAGAGGAAGAGTTGTGTAAAATGAGAATAAGATGCTAAGAAGTGTTAAGCTTAGTCTACAAATACATGAAGAACAAATAAATTAAGAGCTCTAAAAAGAAATTTGCTCTGGTTTGTTATGTTGGTTGTGTTTTGGTTAGATTTTTTTGTTTGGGGTTTTTTTTGTTTGTTTTCTGAGAAACAAACCATATTAGGTCTTGGGGGGAAAAAAAACCAAACAAACCAGAAGTAGGGGGTGATAAGAGGCATAAAAGGAAACCATTTGGGTTATGCTGACTTGATAACTTTTCCTTTGGTATTTCACATGCTCACAACTTTTTTTTTTTTTTTTTTTTTTTTTTGTTTTTTTTCCTGGGGCCTTCTTGGATAATTGCTGGTCCAAAGTTGTACATATGCAGATCTCTCCTCAGGCACTACTGTTTTTCACTACAGCCATTTCTGGGAAGTGTAAGAAACTAATTTCTGAATACGCTCATCCATCTGTCCATGCTAATTCTGCAGATTTGCTTACTCGTTGTGGGTTTCAGGGGATTTCCTCAGCATTTGCTGAAGGTAAATGTTAGTGTGTATTGGTGATAACTGCATGGAACATGTTCCTAGCACCCACCTTTAAGCACCACTTGAAGCTGTAACATACAATGTTGCCTGAAATTAAATGGAAAGCTCTCATCCATGATGTTCAGTGTTTTTATATATAAATACACATATATATATTTAATCTTTGTATATTTATTACTTTAGCCCATTGAAGATTTACTACTTGGGGCTGTTACAGCAGGTTATGTTGTCTCCTGTCTGTTGCTATAAATATTTCTGTCATAATATTATTGTCTTAACAACAATCTAAAATGACAGAAAAACTGACAGTTTGCAAGAGTATTTTCAGAGCTTCAGCTATGGGCTAGCAAAGAGTTTGGTGTTAAAGAAGAAGGAGCCCCAGAATAGCTTATGATTCTACTACCACTTCCCACCCTTTATGCAGGGATTTTTGGTGTGTTTTTGTTTATGTGGGGTTTTTTTGTTTGTTTGGTTGGTTTTTTGTTTGTTTTTTACTGTGTGTTGGGATTCTTTCCGTTTTATATACCTGATGAGGAACTACTGGAGCCTTTGTACAAGGATTAAAAAAGTGATAAAAGCAAAAGTCAAATCTGCTTTATATAAACCAGAGTTTTAATATGATGAGCAGCAACACCTAGCCCTTAATCCTGAATGATAGATGCCAAGAGCTTCAGCATCAAGTTCTAGTGTGGACATTCATACACACTCCCCTTCCCTGTAGTGGTTTCCCTGTAATTTACGTACATTATTAAAGATGCAACTCTAATCTGACAGCATTTGCAATCTGCCAAAGTGTAAAACTGTCACAAGATACATTTACATTTATAGCAGAATGTGCGTAACTGTACAGGAGGTGAAAATAAGTTGATATAAACCTATGTCAATGAAGATGGGATTTTGTGTACAAGAACTGGCAAAATTATTTTTTTTTGGGGGGCTGTCCTTTGTGCCAGATGAGAAATGGAAAGTTTTATGAGGAAACAAATGCAGAATTTTGAGTGTGTTTATTTTAGGACAGAGACAGTAAACTAGCCACTCACACATTGAAAACTTACAGTAAATGGATATTATTTACTGCCTGGAACACGTTGCTAAATTCTAATTCTCTATTAGAGAAACAACTATTTGATAGTTGTTCAGTATGTATCAGCAAAGATGGAAGAGCCATGCTCTGGATTTTGGTGCTTCCCCTCTGTGCTTGGAATTGGAAAGAAGTTACCCTGACAAATATAAAAACTAATAAATATAAATTGATAAATATAACTAATAAATATAAATGACTAATTTTAGTTTACAGCCTCCTGGTATAATCCAATGATACAATATGGGATCGTATCACGAAGATAACTGAAATTTAAGCTTTGGAAACTAAGAAATAAATCACAATGGTTTATATTATGTGACCGTATATATATAGTCTGAAATATAATACAGAAACTGCTTAGCAGAACAATTGGTTGGTTGAGGCACATAGGAGCAGTGGTCCTGGGGGAGTCCTAGCAGGGGGGGAAGATGCAGGCACAACTCAATACATGTTAGAAGCTATGAAGATGAGTTCAGTTCTGGTAAACTGTGTTACAGTGCAGCATATGATGCTGAATCTGGAAAGAGCAGCTCTGTCTAGTTCTTAATGAATTGGTAACAGACTAATAAGAAGGAAAATACTGGGGGAGGTGGAAGTAATGGCTTGATGTTGCAGGCTAAAAAATAGAAGGCCAGACACAGTTTTCCTCTCACATAAAGTTATTGTTAACATGCAATAGAATTGTTGGATATTAGAATACAGGACATGTCTGTGAATCTTCCATCTGGTAACATTATCAAGTATAGGCTACATGTTGCACTGTGGGGCCGTAAATCCAAATCAGTTGTGGCATGTTGTCCTGCACATGGGAATAACAGAGCAGCATGGCAGCACTTTCAATGCAAACTAGTGAAAATTGTAGCTACTACAATCATCATTAGTTGCTAAAATTAGTGTTTCTGGTAAAAGATGTTGAATTCACTGGTGCTTTTTTTTTTTTTTTTTTTTTTTGCAATTTTCAGCTGGTTTTTCTTAGTTGGATTTTGAGTCTGTGTAGAAGATACTGTCAGGAAACTGCAACTTTGGAAAATGAGATAAAGCATTAACCACCATGCTGACACAAGATGGTCAAACCTTTAATTTACCCACAGTTAGTTTTTCTTATAAAGCACATTGAATTCAACCTTGTATTGTAACAAGAATTTATGTAAATTTGTTCCAGACTCGCTAATTAAGTACCACTTAATGAATGTTTTATGCTGAAAGCATATTTATGTGCTGTTTGGTTTTGTTGTTTGTTGGGGTTTTTTTGGTTGTTGTTGTTTTTTTTGTTGTTTTTGTTGTTGTTGTGTCAGGGCATAGTCCAACATGAATATTTATTAAAACTTTTCAAGTTGCTTAACATTTTACACAGTGCTTCTTTATTAATGTCATTTAGCAATTTGTTTTTCTTCTACCACTTTTAGAGCAGGAATGCAAGATAAAATTTCTGTTATGATACTAAGATTGTTTGAGGAAAAACTTTAAATCGTGGGTTGCTGAGAAAACTGTAGGTAGCTTTGTAGTATTTTTAATATACATATGTAATTTTTGGAGTAGATTTTTGTGTTTTTGTTGTTGGTTAGTTAGGGTATTTTTGTTGTTTTCAGGGTTTTTTTTCAGAAGCCTCTGATGTCAGGCCTCAGGCATTGAAATTATTTGTGGGTTTTGATATATGGCTAGATAATATGTAATTTATTCACAGAGGTTTATTTAACCTCTCAATATGCAACCCTTTTCATTGCAAGAGGTATTTAATGACATTTGTGATGATCAAGGGGATTATGGGTGTATATTCTTCAGATGTACTCTTTGCATGAAAACACTTAGAAATTGCTTGTTTGCTGCTTCTTCCATAACAGGTATCTAAGGAGTGTGGTGATGATAAAACATTCCTGTTTAGTATATGTTCATCTTAAATTTAATAAACATTAGAATTTAGGCAATTTCAAGATTTGGTAATGCAATATACTAACCAAGATAATGTTTTGGGTTTTTTTCCAGACTGCTACAAAGAAAATAAAATGTTATCTCAACATCTGTCATTTTGTCTTTGTTGTCTTAACCATACTCATGTTAAAAAGATGCTAGGTTTTTATTTTAAAATGCTTTGAGTATAATGAGTGTTTTTTACTGCACCGGTTTTCAACCTGATGGTCCAAAAGGTAATTCTGAACTGAAAAGACTTACCTGCAAAGTATGAACAGAATTATTTCTGTTCTCAAAACTGACTATATTGTAGGCTGAAAGGAGCTTAACTGGGAGTTAGTTGGATAAAGCACCCTACAGTGAATGGTCCAGATGCCCGTGAATCCTTGGTGTAGACTTCCTCAAGAAAGGGTATTACAAGGACCCAAAAGGATATTTATTAATCAGTCTTTGGTATAGCAGCTGTAGTGACTGGGAACATAAGAGCAAACTTATTTTTAACTCGGTGGGCCCCTGACACTTCAGGGCATCAGGGATGAGATGCAATGTGCAAATGGGCTGCCAGGGTAAGTGCTAGGTACCAGGACACACATTAACTGCTGTGTGGACTTTCACTTGTTGCTGCAGTAACCTGGTTCTGAGGAGCAGGAGACAAGAACAGGTAGGACTTAGCACAATAGCAGCTTCTGGTTTCCTGGTAATGCCAGCTATGTACTAATACCAAAGTAAAATTAATATTCCTTAAACTGCATCACTGATGTCCTAGAGATCATATTAATTTAAAAGAGAAAATGAGAAATGTGACTTTCTAGGAATGGAACTGGATATTGACTTTCAATTTCTTAGACTTAAATGCAACACTACTTTGCCTTTGGCTTGCTTAAGGACTGAAGTTCCCACAGGGAAAGATTTTACGGCAACAGTTGTGGTGCTGTGTGGATTTTAGCAGGCAAAACACCATTCAATCAGAAAGCAATCAAAAAGTATGCAGTGCTACTGCAACCTCTATAGCTTGAGATGCTTAAAAACCAAGGTATTAACTGACTTTCTAAAAAGAAACAAAAAAATCCTCACAGGTTGATACACCATATTGTTACTCCTCAAGTTATGACAAAATGCTGCTTGTCTCTATGCATCAGTATTGCTAAACACAATATTTACATCCATTGTGGTGTAAATGCAGGCTGTGTTAGAGCTATTGTAGCCTCTTTCTCTGAGTTTTGAAGACAGTTGCTAAGATAACAATGTGGAAGGCTGCTATTAAAAAAATGAACAGAAAATGGGTCTGTAACAGTGTGTGCATTATTCACGTATAAGGTCTAAACCTGAATCTGCATACACATGTGACCAAGTGTGATGATGCATCTCCATCAGCTCTCAGTCCCAACAAAATTGTTTTATATCAGTTTAGTTTCAGTCTTTAGAGATTGCAGTTGATAAGTATGTAGGGGAGTTGTCAGAAAACTTCACTGTGATGCAAGAGAGGCGATAATGAAAATAATTGCACAGGAATAAATTATTTTAAAGAGACTAAATATAAAATGTAAACCTAAAAATTATTACAATGATAAATATCAAATGATTAAAATAATTAAAGTTGTATACGCAGATGAAATCACTAATAGTGGGCAGAACACTGGAACAGGTTGACAAGGGAGGTGGTGGAGGCCCCAAACCTGGAGGCAGCCAAGGTCAAGTTTGATGGGACTCTGAGCCACCTGATCTAGTTGAGGATGTCCTTGATTACTGCAGAGGGGTCAGACTAGATGACTTGTAGAGATCCCTTCTATTCCAAGGCATTATATGATTTTATGAAGAATGAAGAGTGCATTCATCAGTCTTATAGCAGTTAACTATTTCCAGGCCATCGAACCCTTAAGACTAAAATACTATAAAACTAGGTGAGTATAAAACTTAAAGCAGAAGATGACAACTTGAATTATATTTGAAACACTACAGAAGGTATGGAGTAGCAATGTTGTCTTACTGGAACAAAGTTCTAAGTGTGGTGAAGGAAGTCTCTTTTATAGGGGTGGATAGTGGCTTTCCAAAGCACAAGGAAAGATACATATTGAAATACATATACATACATGAAATTCAAAAACAAGACAGAAAACATTTAAAACTGTTGTTTTTCACTTCTATTGTAGGAAGAGGTAACTGTTATTATTATTATTAATTATTATTATTATTATTATTATTATTATTATTATTATTATTATTTT
>JANHGL010011608.1:0-21381 GCA_024611195.1 Ceyx melanurus | reverse complement strand
ATTTGATGGGTGGACTATACAGTGGATAAGGAATTGGCTGGATGGTCACATCCAGAGGGTGGTGGTCAATGGCTCGATGTCCAGATGGAGAAAAGTGACAAGTGGAGTCCCTTGGGGGTCTGTACTGGGACCTATATTGTTTAATATCTTCATTAATGATATTGACAATGGGATTGAGACCACCATGAGCAAGTCGGCAGATGACACAAAGCTGAGTGGGGCTGTTGAAAGGCTGGAGGGATGGGATGTCAACCAAAGAGACCTGGATAGGCTGGAGAGGTGGGCCTGGGTGAACCTCATGAGGTTCAACAAAACTAAGTGCAGGGTCCAGCACCTGGGTTGGAGCAACCCTCACTATCAATACAGGCTGGGGGCTGAGGTACTGGAAGGCAGCTCTGCAGAAAAGGACTTGGGGGTGTTGGTGGATGAGAAGCTGGACATAAGCCAGCAATGTGCAATTGCAGCCAAGAAGGCCAATTGCATCCTGGGCTTCAGCAAGAGAAGTGTGGCCAGCAGATCGAGAGAAGTGATTCTGCACCTCTACTCTGCTCTGGTGAGACCTCACCTGGAGCATTGCATCCAGTTCTGGAGCCCTCAACATAGGAAAGACATGGACCTGATGGAGCGAGGCCAGAGGAGGGCAACAAAGATGATCAGAGGGCTGAAACACCTCTCTTATGAGGGCAGGCTGAAGGAGCTGGGGCTGTTCAGCCTAGAGAAGAGAAGAGAAGGCTCCGGGGAGACCTTATAGCCACCTTCCAGTACCTGAAGGGGGCCTACAAAAAGGCTGGAGAGGGGCTGTTTCCAAGGGCCTGTAGTGAAAGGATGAGGGGTATTGGGTTTAAATTAGAGTAGATTTAGACTGGATATCAGGAAGAAGTACTTTACCTTGAGGGTGGTAGAGCAGTGGAACAGGCTCCCCGTGAGGTAGATGGGGCACCTTCTCTGGAGATATTCAAGGAGAGGTTGGCCAAGGTTCTGAGCAGCCTGGTCTAGTTGAGGGTGTCCCTGCTCACTGCAGGGGGCTGGACTAGATGCCCTTTGGAGGTTCTTTCTGGCCCTAAACATTCTATGATTCTATGATTCTGTCAAAGTCACATGGTAAAAGAAGTTGATTTCCCACTAAGACAGCAATATT
This sequence comes from Ceyx melanurus, assembly GCA_024611195.1. NCBI lineage: Eukaryota > Metazoa > Chordata > Aves > Coraciiformes > Alcedinidae > Ceyx > Ceyx melanurus. Next base: position 20,243 of record JANHGL010011608.1, on the reverse strand, counting down.
CTGCTTCATAAATTGAATGCATGATTCAGTCCTAAAAAAAAACAAACAAAAAACCAAACAAAAAAAAACAAAAACAACAACAAAACAAACAAACAAACAAACAAAACCCAAAAAAACAAAAAAGCCCCAAAACACAAACACACAAGTACCCCAACAAAACAAACAAAGTCCTATATAGAAATAGTTTCTGTTTCTTTTCAGATAAATATTTCAAGGAAGGAATCTCCTCCCCTGGTAAAAATGCTTTACAGAGTAGATTATTTTTTTTAAAGATGGCTATTGATGGTGCGAGCACAGATGGTAAACATGACAGATGTTCATTTGCTGCATATGTTTACATATTAGGAACTTGGTTTCTGGAACAACACGCTTGAAGACATATTTACAAACCACATGATGCTGATATGTTTTTTAGTTTTTCTTGACATTAGAGGAAATTAGAAATTATAATATTTCTCCCTTGATTATATCCTTTGATGTAGATCTACCCTAGAAACCAAAAGTTGAGTTAACCATTTCTGAAATAAAAGCAATGACACACAGTAGTTCACCAAGAAGAATAAAACAATCTGAATTATTGGAAAGGAATTTAAAATACTGTTAAAGATATATAACCTGACAAAGGAAAATCAAATAAAAGGTTTCATAATCTGACAGGTATATATTATGTCTCTCTTGCTTTCTAATCACAAAACTTGGGAGATATAAAAAAAAGAGGAAAATTGTATTCCTCGAAGATTTTTATGGGAACGATTTAGTTTAGTATTTCCATCAGTTATCTTTCACAAAGAATATATAATAACTATATTAAAAAAAACTAATCAAGAAAAAAGTGTTAATTTGAAAAGAGGTTGAATTTGAGAAGAGACAAAAGAAATAGAATAAACATTAAAAGTCTATCACTTTCACAGACTTGTAAGGATTTCTAAGATACACTGAAATTTCTTATTCTACAATAGAGGAAGAGAAATAAATGACCTTAGTAGTTGATCACAATAAGACCATAAATCGACAATACCATACATTAATGAAGAGAAAAAATACAGACCTGAAATTTATTCTAGTCCATATATGGAAGAACTGATTGCATTATTATGATGTCTTCTGAGGCTTGGGGTTTTAATACTCTATTTTTAGGAGCAATAACTGCTATCTGATAGTTTAAGAAGCCATATGTGAAATGTAACAGTCCCTGCTCAAAACACCCCTTCTCATGCTGCTCAAAATTAACCAATGAACAGATTGATTGTGTGTTGTTAAGGTCAATAACAAGCTATTGCCTTTAGTTCTTTTTTTAGTTTACTTTTTGCTATATTAGAGACCTCAACTTGAATTCTTAGCTGTGTTCTAATTCCTCATTACTATATCCTTTACTGTATCAGGTGCTGGAATGTCTCTAATACAGTAGAGTAAGTCAGCAGATTTGCTCTGAATCATTTATAGTTAATTTAGCCCTGGAGTCACCAGTGGTCACATATTGATAGTAATGCAAATATAGAAGCTGGACAAAACTCATTTTAAGTGTAACAAAAAAGAAAAACAACATACCCATAACACATGAAAAACATGCCAAGGGTGAAAAAGATAAATAACAGGGTGTGTCATGAGGAAGGGAACAAAACTGCTCAGGATGGAACACCTCTAATATGAAGAAGTGGGCAATTTTCTCCTAAGAAAAGCTGAGAGTTGGGGTTGTTCAGCCTGGAGAAGGCTCTGAGAACACCTTATTGTTACCTTTCAAGACTTAAAGGGGGCATATAAGAAAGACAGGGACAATCTTTTTTTAGCACAGCCTGTTGCAACAGGACAAAGGGTAATGGTTTTAAATGGGAAAAAGGTAGATTCAGACCAGATATAATTAAGAAGTTTTTTACAATGAGGTGGTGAAATACTGGCACAGGTTGCCCACAGAGGTGATAGATGCCCCATCCCTGGAAACATTCAAGGCCATGTTGAAGAACAACCTGATTGATTGGAAGATACCCCTGCTCATTGCAGGGCTTTTGGATTAGAGGACCTTTAAAGGTCCCTGCCAACACACACTATTCTATGATTCTAAGAAAGCAGGTGTGAAAGATGTAAATAAACCAAATAGAAATAATCCTAAGTAAATCTCAAGGTGAGGAAGGAAAAAACCATGAATATAGCTGTCTTGCTCCTACCAAAAAAGTAAGGAAACACTCTGTAAACATCATACTCAGGATGCTGCCAACTTAACGCAATTCTCCCCTCCAGATAGAAACTTGATATTGAGACCCAAGGAGCAGTGGAAAGTTCAGAGCACATCACCAGTACAAAAAAAAGATATGTTATTAGAGGGATTTTTTGTATAATAACTAACAACAACGGTATTATTAATGAGATTTCTTCAGCATTAATAATGTAGATATATATCATATACATGAACAATGTAGATATTATATATAGACCAGTAGCAGCATTGTAAATGGACTAACTTAACAGTAATACAACAACTGTTGTATTTTGGTTACAGTAATATAAAATTTTAAGGAAACTAACAATAAATTATTGACCTCGCAACTATTTACCTTTTTGCACCTCACCATCTAAACAGGCATACAACAAAGTATACAACCCAAGTGAGCCATATACACAAATCATTAAAAATTCTCTAATCTCTTCATTAGAGATGCTGAAGAATTAGCTGGATTTGAAAACTGGAAGGAAGACTAAAAATAAAAAGGAAAATACCTTCAGTCCTGGAGACAGAATGCTGCAACAAACTATCAAAGCTGTCTGATGATACCTGTGTCTAAGGTCTCCTACACAAACTGCCTTTTGCATTCTCCTCCCCAAACTTCAGTATCTACTTTATCATTTTCAAAATTTAATTTTAAGCCCATGGGAAGCATTGGGCACTTACATGTGTGGATTTTATTTCCATAACAGCTTTCAGTGATACTTCTGGGATTTGTGCTGTGGGAGGGCAGAAATACCTTTTATTTCCTAGAAATCCTCTGAAATCAAATCCATAGCTCTGCAATGTTCTAGGATACATTTATACTCCCATTTTTTTGTTTCTCTGAAATGAAGAACAGCATCAAATTAATTCTAATAATCTTGTTTATTTTACCTCTTGATTAATGTCTTTAACTAGGAGAGTTCTTCTATTTTCTATATATCTGTTTCACTCTATTTCTAGGTCCATGGTTTCCCATAGTAATTCCCAAGAGTCAGCTCATCTGCCCTTTGAAGCTCTGTATCCTACATTGGAAATTTTTCTCAGTTTCCAAAGATTTTCTAAAGGTAGAATAACTGAACTTCTTTTTAATCTGCAAGTAATTGTTTTATCTGTTCTTCAGCTTCAGACAGCTTGATTTTTATTGTTTCTCTGTGGCAGCCAAGGAGTTCCACATTTCCTTATCTGTTATTTCTCTTTTTCCATGACCACTAGATGTAAGTTAATACAATCATACAGTGTTAGGACATACACCTTGTTGTCTATATTTTCTGTAGTTGTTCAGAATAAAGAATGGGATTAGAAATATAATTAAGCAAGATATCCAATCCTCAAAATCTTGTTACTAACAAATATAACTCCAATAGTGAACATACTGAGTAACAGATCACGCAACAAGTGCTGTTTCATGTTCCATGTCCAGCAGCTCTGCAACTGAAATGGCAGTCTGGGCAGGACACTAACACCACTGTTCCACTCTGCACATGCCTGCCCTGCTTCCATGTATGGAGGGGCCTGGCATGGCTTTGCTGCCATGAGTGAGTGATTAGCACTACAGGAGATCAGACAATCTGCCAACACTGAAACCGAAGCAATAGCTGTAGATTGGTCAAAGATATTACACATCAGGACATGATGAAGATAGAGTGTTTAAAAGCTGTCTGTCAATCGTTGTTTCTTGGGGGTAATTATTTGGAAAACTCATAGAAGAAAAAGTATCTGGATTAATCCTGAAAAGTGCCCAACATCTAGTTCAAGGTGTTAGAATTTAAAAGCCAATTCATATTAAGAAAAAAAAAGTACAGTAATACCAGCTTCCTCATAGCTTTGAGGGCAAAAAAAAAATCTACTTTTGAGCTTTGAAGATGAAGAGGTGCATTAGAAAGAAATTAAACTGCTCACCTGAAAGAATAAAATGATTATTCATTGCATGTTTGCAGGATACAATATTAGAACCTCAGGCCAAATGTAGATTGCCATACAAAATGGACTTTGAAAAGACCACATAAAGAAGGAAGTAATTCCTCAGCATGATTAGAAAGCAGCCTAGAAGAGGCCATTAGTGATAAAAAATACCCTTCAAAAGTGGAAACCATATCAAAATAAGGAGAATAGAAAAGAACCTTTCAGAGTTTCTGAGAAGAAAATTGCTCAAGGCATTAAAACAAATAATAAAATGTTTCAACTTATAATACGCAAACATCTTTCTACAGACTAGCACTAACTTAGGATATAGTTAAGATGAAGAAGTAGCATACATAAGAAAAGTCATACTCAAGGAAGATAATTTCACTGTTTACTACAGGGAAATTTAAGGAGTTCTACAGCAGAGAAAGAAGAAATCTGAGAAACTGCCTCAGATAGAAGTGTCAATAGAAGCAATTCAACACTGCTAATTCAAATAATAGCAAATTGCCACTACTTGATTATATTCATTGAAAAAAAATACTAGAGGAACACAAACTACAAACTATGTACAAAATATGTTTTAAATTAGCTTGAAAAAAAAGCAGTTGTGCCCCACAGGACAATTATTTGAGGCAGGCAATAAATTTAAATTAGGACTCTAATTTGTACTTCTGTATTTTCAAAATATTTTAGCAAGGCCATGTGTCGAATCTCTTTAAAACACCTACATGTAACAGGCAACTACAATTGTGACATCACTGAGAGGCTACCAAGCCTGGTGAACCCTACAGATTATCATCCACTCCTACCATTCCATGTAGGGTCCAATGATACCATGATGAGGCAACTCAGAGCCACCAGAAGAGACTGTATGTCACTTAAAACAATATTAAAAGGACACAGAGCACTCATGATGTTCTCCTTTATCCTCCCAGTCAAGGGAAGGGGTTCAGGAAGGATCTGAATACTTACCTGTGTGACTGGTGCTATACCTTTTTGTCTTCTATGTGTGTGAATCTAAGTTTCAGAAGCTGTTGGAAGTTTGTTGGAAGCTGGTGGGATTCAGCTTATCAGGTGAAGCAAGAGGGTCTTCACCAACAAGCTGTAAAGATTTTCAAGTAAGTATTTAATTTTAATGGAGGAATAAGATGAAGTTTTGAGGAAAAGAGACGAGGATTGCTAATGTGTTAGGAACCAACAGGGAAACACGAGTGAACTCCCCAAAGGAATGAGCATGTTCTCTAAAAATGTGATACAGTTGACAGCCCAGCTGAAGAGCCTCTATTCCAGAGCATGCAGCATGGGAAACACGCAGGAGAAGCTGAGGAAGTAGCTGAGGAAAAGTCTCTGTGAATCCATAGAGAACACATTTCCTTAGCTACTAGATGTACTTTATAGTACCTTTTAGCAATCCCAGAGCAGCACCAGTATATCAGTTATAAGTGCCAAGACAGCAGTGAGAATGAGAAAAATAGGCCGCTGAGAGATGTATAAAAACATTTTAACTGAAAGAGCTGGAGCTAGGCTTTTCATTTTGTTACTCTAGGCAGCTATCCATTTTGATCTGGCCCTGGGGACAAAGTTAACAAAGAGAATGTGGCTAGAAAAACTACAATGACAATTGTAAGCACCCCCCGGTTAAAAGATTTCAGAGAAAAATGTTGATCTTCCAAATTTCTTAATCCTAACTAATTGTGCTTCAGTAAGATACAAAGCTAGTAAAGGCAATAAGTCAGATGGGCTGACTAGCAAGTACATGAAATTAATTTAGTAATGGGAATAAACTGTTTCAAATAACATCCACTGTAAAAGACAGAATACACCCCCACCTCACTACAACCTCCTTTCAGGCAATTGTAGAGAGTGAGGTCTTCCTTTTCATCATCTCCTCTCCTTCTTGACATTAGCAGTATCCAAATTATAGTTTCTGAAACTTCATGAACTCATATTGAAAGTTGTTCAAGTACACTTACATTTTGACACTGTAACTTCAAGACTAAACATGATTTTAGCAAATCCTCTCCTGTCTTTTTAGAAGCTGGGAATGTTCACATGAGTGCGTTTCTCAAGAGATTTCCCTTTCACTTCTTTAGTCAAGAAGAGGTTCCGTCCTTCCTTATATATAATTAAGAGATCAGTGTTGAAATGTATTCCATAGGAGGAGGCCCATAACAGTCTGTAAGACACATTTAATGCATAATTCATCAAGCATTTGTGGTTGGTTTTTTTTTGTCACAGAAACTAATACTCATAAAAAGTGGTTGTCATAGCAATTAATTGTCAGCATTTCTATTCAGGGGTGAAGCAGGGGTGGCACTTGTTAAACATTTTCACATCAGAATTCTACATCACAATGTTGAGGAATAAATTCTAGGATTTCAGTTTAAGTTAGTGCAATGAGTCTTTGTGCCTGCTGTGTCAAAGTAATGTCATCAGTTAGTGTCTGTAGAAGCTGGATTTTCCATTAGTAATGGATGGAAACTATTTGGTCAGTGAAGTTTCATTGCCAAAAGGGAAATTCAATTTATATTTACTGCATCATGTCAGAATTTTATGATTCATACACTATTACAAGAATTAGATTTTATAGCTATTATTCTCACTTTATCTCATTATCAGTGTAATCCAACCTTCACAGTTTTTCTTACTTAGTTTATTAACATGCTCAACTGTTTCTGAAAGCATTTAAATAAATCATTGTTTTAAGAAGGTGAATGGCTTCAAGACAATTACAAGCTTGGCACATTCTACTTAAAACATGTAACATTCCAGACACTGCACAGGGACGGGACCATCTACTCAGAACAAAAATGGAATTTATCATTTTACTCTACAGGGGAGGAGAAAAAAAAAAAGGCAAGCAAGATACATTTACATTTCAATGTCACTATGTTTTTAGCTTGCATTGTATTTTAGACTGTATTTTTACGTATGCCTTGTTATCTGTTGACAAAGACCTCACAGACAGGTTAGATATGTGTCTTCCATCAGATTTATTTAGATAGAACACAAATATTGAAGTATGTTTTACATATTTTCTTTTTAAATAAAGTGTCAAAACTGAAGACTGAAATATTTTTTCCTTAAAAACTTTCTAGAAGACAGATATAGTTATATTATTTTTAAAACCTTTAGGATACAAGATTTAGTAGTGGCTTCATTGCTTCATGCAGACTTGAACATCCATCAGATGACATGGGTGAAATGCATTATTTTTGCCTCAGTCTAGTACACAGCATTGTCTTGGCTCCTCAGAACAGAAAGCCATTTGTCACTGCTGTAAGCACACTGCATCATCTATCACAATATGTAGTTCCCCCAAAAGTGTCCTGTAGTTAAAATATAGGGGAGAGATCATACAGATCATGTTTGACACACACTGGAAAAATGCTGGAACTCATTTTGCCATTCTTGCTGGTGCTGTCATTTATTAGAAAACACAACATGCTGCAAAACACTGTAAAACAAAGAAATGATGCTGAATCTAAGTGGTAACTACAGGGAGGGTCACTCTGTGCATTCTGTCTGACACTGTTGTCTAGTCACTTGAGAAACAAATTGTTCATAATACACTCTGAAAACGTCAGAAACAAAAAGTGATGTATACAGACCAGAAATCCCACTCTGAAAGAAACATAACCTAGGAGTTTAGTGGTTAGGGTTTTAGTCTTGGTTTTGTTTTTTAAAGTCTATGTTTAATGCATTCACATATAAAGATGGATCAGACATCTCATGGTTTGCTACATCTCTGTAAAACATGTTTGGGATGTATTTACTGTCTGTAACTCTGGACTAATAAAACTGACTTTCAGTGAGGCAAAATGAACAAGTGAAGTCAGTGGAGAAGAAGAAAAGAGTTCATGATGAGAAAAAATGCCTATTTCAGAATCTGCTGTTCAGAAGTAGATTTACTTTATACCTTCCTCTTACATCTAATGGATTGACATAAAAGTGCAAATAGCACTTCAGTGTAGCTATTAGTTCTGATTTCAGCTGAAATCATAGCTACTGAAAGGTGCTGGCCAATGTTTCTCTTTGTTCTTGGGCAAGTTTTGAGGTTTTATAGGGTTCTCAGAATGGAGTTTTCCCTTTTCCATTTAAAATGCATAGGTCAAAGCCTTGTATGCACTGAAGTAGATAGGAATGGTTTCCTTCTCTTTAAAAGCACTAGGCCATTACTTGTGAGTGGGTTTGCTGCCCATTGTTTTCCAAGAGTTTGCGAGTCTATGGGAAAGAACCAGCAAAGGAAGAAACATTCAGTACAAAAGTTTCTGAACAGAGGTTGCAGGCTAGAGGCTCTGAAATGAATTCAGAGCAGTGAAGAGTCATAGCAGTTGCTTAGTTCCTCATATGTTAAGGCTATTTTAGAATAATCAGTATTTCATGAAAAAAAAAATCCACGTTCTTAACTATTTCTTCTTTCCACAAATTGCTAATTTTTATGTTAATTTTTAAATTGCTGGTGCAGAGTAGGCACCTATACCTACTGTAATTTGGAAGACATCACTGAAGACTGAAAAATAGGAAATGGAGTAGAAATACCATCAGGGGAAATGATAAAGGTATTAATATTTATGATTTATATTTTACAGCATAATTGCTGTGATTCATTTAAAAAAAATAAAAACAAAAATAAAACCAAAACAAGACTGTTGAAGAGTTTCACTAAAAATAAGCCAGTGTCCCTTCAGAAACAGAATTTCAGAAATATTAGTTTTACGCATCTGGTTTTGGTTTCTAATTTCCTGAGGTCTTTATGTACAAGAGACAGACAATATTAATACTGAACAATTTAACACACATCTGTTTGTGAGAGATTCTGGAGGAAATGTGTATAAAAAAGCTTTGCAGATGACTCAGTGAAATCTCACAGTTTCTATGTATCAAACAGATCTGTGAAATCTGGAAATATCTGTGAAGAATGGAAACGAGACCTGCAGCTAAACTGCAAGCCTTTTAACAGATAAATGGAAATCCACTCTCAGAGAAGTGGTGAGGCCTAAAGCCAAATCATAGTTTAAATGGATAAATGTTACTTAATTATGTCAGTTAAGCACAGCACAGTGCTGGAACAGTCCAGTATACTCTTTCAGGTAAAAAGTAATTTCATAAGTAGATGAAAAATAACTAGAAGGGAAATCTCACCAGGTCACTGCCTAGAATCAAGTTCACATGTCCTGGAGACCAAAGCTGAGACTGAGGAAGAAATGTTATCTTCTAATTCGAGGCAGCAGGAATACATTGTGTATAAATAGACACAACTGGGAGTGGAGGTAAGGAATTGTACATACCTATTAAATGTTCTATATATTATCATGGTTCCCCTCCTGCTCTGCTGGCAGTTTCTTCCCAGATATGATATGGGGGAATTCTCATGTATTTGAGTAGTTCTATAACTAGCAGAATTTACAATCTCTTGGAAGTGATTTAGTGAAATTGGAAAATAAAATAAAAATTCATTACTAGTACAAGTAATTCACTGTTTCGTGACACTGGCCTAGATTATCCAGCTTTATAAACAAATTAAATTGCTTTCATAGCTCTCATGTCAGTATTCCCTATTTTCATAGAAGATATTAATAGATTCATAGATATTATAATAAGACGATGATTTCAGCAATCCCTTAAACTTTACTTAAAGAGGAATAATTATATGTTTTTCTTTCTCTTTGTGGCATAATAGTTGAAGAACAGCTGATACCAAGATCTTAAACTGATGAAGCAATACAAATTCTTTCCAGATAAGCACATTTTCCTAAGAATTAATCTCTCTATGACTTAAATATGCAGAGTTCTTTTCAGCGCTCTAAACCTAGTAATTGGATCAATTATAAGGAAAGGGAAGGAAAAAGTAATTTTATTTTCATCTGAATGATTCACCAGTACCCTATTATCTAAAGGCACAGTGCTGTCCCAAGGTAAAAGCATCTGCCAGGGCAGGGCTCAAGAATATCATGGCTCTGCTTGAATTCTGGAGGACACATGCCCCCTTTGACTCCATTTTCTACACTAGCTGCCAAGTCAGCTTAGCTGGAACATGACCTCCCTTAGCTATCATATTATTGATTATTTGCTCTTAGACAGGGGAGGGGAGGGAAGGGGGGAAAAAAAAAGGAGTTGAAAGCTTTCCTAGAAGAAAAAGAAGTACATTCTAGATTTGGAGTGAAGATTTCTTAGAACATCTGCCAAAAAAAACATAGTTCCATCAAAGCCCAATTATGATGTTAGCCTCTTCAATAAGAGTGAGCCAACAGCTCATTAAATGTATATGGCATATACATACTATATGGTGTAATGGTAATGCACTAGGGTAGTACAAATGGAGTATGGCATTACTTTACACATCTGTCCTGGTTTGAGTGAAAACCAAGCAAATTCTGTTCAGTGACTTTACTTTTCAGCTCAGGTTTTCTAACTAGCTGCGCTTTCTGAAGTTAGCAGCAGTGTCTGCTTCTAGCAGTGATAACACCTCGTGTTTAGAGTTACTACCAAGGATGGAATGAAGACCAAGGCCACTGCTAGAACTTGTGTATCACACTGAGGGGTGCAGAAAAGTGAAAGACCGCACCTGTGGGGAGGAGCGGACAGGACAGGTGACCCCAAACTGACCAACTAGGTATTCCATCCCATATATGTCATATCCAGTATATAAAACTCAGGGGTCCAGAGGGTCTCTCTCTCTTTCTCTTTCTCTCTCTCTCTTGCTCTGGCTCTCTCACTTGATCTTTTGCTTTCTCGCTTTGATCCTGATCCTGAAACCGGTGCCAGAGTCCAGCTGCTCCACAGCATCAGTGAGGGTGACGTAATTACCATCAGGGGGGTTGGGTTCGGTACTGGCTTTGTACATATGTGTATATATTCATGATTATTTTCATTCTCATTAAATTGTTCTAGTTGCCTTTCCTAATCACTAAGTCTCTCTCCCTTATTCCTTTTCTCTCCCCCTTTGGGGAGGGAGGGGGGTTAAAAGAGAGCATCTGTTATCAGTCTGGGTTGCCCTGACCCTAAACCATGACAACATCCAATCAATACCATTTCAATACATTTCTGGATTTATACTGAAAATACATCTAAGCCATAAGCAGACAGTTTCCCCAGCACAATGCTGTGGAAAACAGTGTCAAAACCTTTACTAAGGTCCAGATAAACGAGATCCACAGCCTTTCCCTCACTCACTACATGGAATAGCTTTGTCATGGAAGGAGATCAGGTTAGTGAATAGGACCTTTCATACACCCTGCCTGGGCCTGGTCACCTGGCTGTCCTGGATGTGAGGTGCAATGGCACTCAAGGTGATCTGCTCCATAACTTCCCCTAGCACTGAGATCAGAATGACAGGCCTGCAGTTTCTTGGATCCTCCTTCGGCCCTTCTTGCAGATGGTGCCACATTTGCTACCTTCCAGTCCACTGGGACCTACTAGCCAGGACTGATGATAAATGGTAGAAAGTGGCTTGGTAAGCATGTCTAGCAGAAGGCTCAGTATATTTGGGTGGATCTTGGTGGTGGATCTCCCATCTCAAAGAAGGCTTAATTCCTACCTGATCATTCCTCTGCATTGCTGTGATTTCTAGCCCATCAATATCCCTTGTGTCCTTTCTATTACAAGGGACACATGATGAGATGTATTTGCTCTCTATCTGCTCTATACAGTTCTATTTTAAACATTGTTCAGTAAAATAATGAACTGAGCAGTAGCAAAGGAGGCTATAGAAGTCTTGTAGGCAAAGATATTACAGAAAATGAGATGCTAGAGCCAAACAAGCAGAAGTGGGAACAGTTGCTATGTTTGACTAGCTGACTGAACTTTGCATATATTCTTTTTCTGAGACATGTAAAAAAGTCATTCACCTTCTGGTGAAGTAATTCAAACCTCAGATGGTGTCTGAACTTGTGGAGCCAAGTTTTTTGGGGTGCTTCCCTATCCACATTTCTTAGAGCATAATGTTAACCATCAAGTCATAGGATGTTCTGGGCAGAGCTGCTCTGGAAAGTGTATCTTTTTTGCAATAATTTCATAATGGAGATGAAGGGAAGAATTACTGGACAGACTCATTTCAGAACCTTCTTGAGCTTAGGACTTGAATAATTATCTAATAACAAACATATACAGCACAGAATAAAAGAATATTTTCCTTTAGAATTATCTAAGTTTTAAGAATAGTCTCCCTGAAAAATTTATATTGTCAGATTTTATTGGATAACTCCTATTGCAGTATCATAGTTTTGATGAAAAATAAGATTAGACTCTGATTTTAAAATTCTGTATCAATATGAAAACTACATTATTACATAGAAAATTATAAGCATGGTCTCTGTGAAGAATCTTTTCCCTTTAAAATTTCTGTGATATTTTCATATCCTAAAAGAAAAACCTTTGCTATTCTCATATTTTTAAGTACAAAGGCAGAACTCTGAAATCATCATACTTTAGTACTGCAGAATGTGCTCATTTTCATGTCAGAGCTACACCCATTTGTACTGTTAAATGGGTACAATGAATCTATTTCCACTAACTGTGAGGATTATTTCACAAGGTAATACATTCTGCAGCTGCTGACTTGATATGCATTTTCATATTGCTGTAGCCCATCAGCATCTCATATTACTATGCTACTATTATTTTGTTTTTTTTAATAATTCAAAATGACATAATGGAAAAAGTAATTATAGGCATGAAAGCTATTTTGTGTTTTTCTAGTACAGACACCTTCCCCTGTGTGCACAACTGTAGTAATTAGTTTTGGTTTGTTTTCTCCCTCATCTGGGAGTTAGCAGGAATTTGACCATAACTAATAAGTGCATGATTAGTTTAGAACCTTTTAATCCATACACTCCTTTATACTGACATCCCTAATAATATTTCTAGAGGCTCCACTGAGATTCTCAGTGGTGTAATCACGTTAATACAACCACAAATTACATTCTAGTAGCCTTGTGCTTATTGAAGAAGATTCCCATCTCAAACATATGTGATCACAAATACTGTAGTCACAGTCTCATACTTTGCAGATGTTGACAAAAGTTACTTGCTTGAGGTCTTCAGTTTGTTCCAATGCTTCTCTAGCATTTGCATAGAAATATAGGATTTGTTCAATGCAGCCAACACACACTGACCTCAAATATAATTTCTATTCACATGGTCATATATATAACAACACTTACTGGTCATAATTTAGTGAATTTTGGAGAATGATTAAATAAAGGTCTGATTTGATTAGTTCATTCTCAGATCTGTTTCAAGTCAGAATGAAAGGTTTCATGTATCATTGCTGCCATGTGTCTGCATCCAGAATACGTAGCTAAGACCAGGAATCTTCATGCTCTTGAATGTAGAAAAATACAATGAAAGAGTGTCCTTGCACTAAAATGTTTGGAATGGAAAAATAAATACCATTTACAGACTGGAAAAGAAAAGAGTCTATGTGACTCACTCAAGGTCCAGCAATAAACCTAGAGCTGGAACAGACACCCATGTAACCACAAAATTATTTAACCAATGTTTTTTGATAGTAAAACCAATTTGAACATCTTATATCCTTAGATACTCATCCTGTGCAAATACAGTAATACTACTTTGGTATTATTATCTTGAGTACTTTATCTCCTGTTATTTAACATGTTATCAGCTAGGGAATTTATGGGTTTGATTAACCAATAAATGTAATATATTTTGATTAAATAATAAAAATATAATACACTTTGATTAAATACAAATAAATATGTATTGGGAAAAAAGTATAAGAGAAATGGTAAAAGATTTATTTATTGAGGTGCTGTGAGGACAATCAGATGATCATGCCCAGTCAGCATGGGTTTATAAAGGCAGGTCATGACTAACCTGATCTTCTATGACAAGGTGACCCCCCAAGGGGATGAGGGAAAGGCTGCAGATGTTGTTTATCTGGACTTTAGAATGCTGAATAATCAAAGCCTAATCCATAACTGCTGAATTTTACAGCATATAACTTAAAATACTGATTTGTCCTATCGACTGCTTCTGGTAGTATCTATTGCTTATAGAAGACTGAAGAATTCTGTATGTGTAGCAGTTTATACTTGAAATGAAGTGAACAGAAAGATATTGGTAACTACTCCTCATCTGTCTGATCTAGACCATCCTTCTTCATCATACTTTTTTTTTCTTCTTAATGTGATCTTCCTTTTCAAGATTCATTTGCTAGAAGTCAAGCTTTTTCTATCTATTCCTTTGTTCCTCTAATCAATACAAATGTATGATTAATAATTAAAAAAAAAACCAACCTGTCTTATTTTCCTTCAAATACAACATGAAACTAACACCATATACCTGTCAAGTTATAAAAATTTATCTCAGTCTCCCAACTCTTTCCAAGGTGAATGCAAGTTCAACTAATATCAGAAAACATCCAAAAGGTGAATTTCAATGATACACACACTTACCATTATCCAGCAACAGAGGTACAAGATGATAAACAGCAAGCAGATTCCTACAAAGTGTACATTTACTTGCTGTACCAAATATTGCCACTAAATATTACAACCTTAAAATAGTTTTGATGTCTTTGATTAATGCAAACATTAATCTGAAAGTATGTCTTGAATAAATATATTTGATGTCAGTTCTTGAAGACTACTTACAGAACAAATCTCCACTGATATCCCAGAAATCTTATGAAAATCATCTAGTCTCTGGCATCAAAGGACTTTTCACTTAAATGTAAAGAGATATCAGCACATATTTCTGAGATTGCTCCTATGGGAATTACACAATTACTCTTAAATCAATTAAATATGGATTTGTTACTCTGGAAAAGCTTTAAAAATGTTTTTCCCTGGAATGGATTAAACGCACAGTTATAAAGGAATGTGGTGATTGAGAGTATAATTAACTCAGAGAACAGTGAGACACAACATCATCTCTTTTGTGAAATCTCAGGTCTTGAGGTTTCATTTAATAATGCATTTAGTTAAATTATTTCACATAATGCCTCATTTTCTAATCACCTTTCGGTATCTGGGTTTCTTGTAGGATTGAAACTGCTAACTGATAACTACTGGCAGCTTTTATAAAACAAAATAGCTTCTTGAAGCAGTTTGAGGGAGAGTTTTAAAAATTCATTGAACTTCACTTCTGTAGGAAACAAGCTGTTAAGCAATAATGAAATAATTGTTCCATTCAAGTAGAAAACAGCAAGAGAGACAATCATGTCAGACTTACAGTTTAATGCCCAATTTCAACCACTTGTTTCCTTGGTTTCTTTTAATCAGGCCAATTGGGAATCTGCTGAGTTACAAAGTGCAAAACACTAGGGTATTGGAAAACGATGTGTTTTCTTCCTAACCTTGCTAGCTTTCAACTGATCTAAAGAATAATATCAATTTATTTTTGACCTATCCCTCAATTAGGATGGAAATATATTTTCACAGAAAAAATCTATTACCTTACATAGACAACTTGTATTTTGGCATATCACGTTATTAGATGCTGCTATTAGAAGGCAATAAAGAGAAGGAAAATTGAAGATATGTGCAGACTCTATCTCAGGGAACACTGGTTAAGCTTCTTTTCTGAGTGTCCATGTAAGCAGGTTCCCATCTCAACCAACTCTTGCAATCCAAAAAGACTGCCTTCATTTTTTAGAGACCATATATCTCTAAATTATAAACCAGTTTTTCCTTATCTGCCACTTAATCTTGTATTCCAAGTTTAATGTTCATACATTCTTCAAAGATTTAGACCCAGGAACAGATCAGATTTAATGTAGCTCATGACAACTTTTAAGCAGCAGTATATTCTTAATGCACATAAATACTCATGTCAGAACAGGACAAATGATGTTATTAAATTCTTGGTTCTTAGAATGATATTAATTTTTCTGTTCTTATTCTTTCATGATTACCCAGTGCAATATGTCTCACACCTACTTTGTGTGGCTTTAAGAGTACAGAAATAAACTGTTGTATGGTTAAGACACTATAGTGAAGCTGATTTTCAAACAATATTCATGAAAGTATTATTATATCTTATTCTGAGTAATCCTCAGTACTTCATTTTCAACACTTCTCTTAATTTTTAACAGTAGTGAAGTCCTATGTTATTTTGCACTTCAGATTATTTTGTCTAGTTCCATAATTCCACAGTTGAAGTATAAAATAAAGCACATGTCAAGCAGGAGGTGTTTGCCCAAAATCCTTGTTTAAAGAAAGAACACAAATGCATGCAGTTTCTGCAGGCACAGTAGTGAACTCCATTTACATGTGCTTTATCTGTGATTATCTATGTATATTGGATAAACTGCTCTTGCATATAAATAGGCATTTAAGCCTACAGTTACCTGATTGGCATGTGCCATCAGGGTAACTGATCTTGCAGAGTAGGTATGCAATTGAGTGTCTAATACGTCTAAAATGCAGGTCTACAAAATCAAGTTGTCAATAATCTTTGATATTAGAAGCCATCTGACCCTTTGCTCAGTTAGCAAGCTGCCAAAAATAGAATAGTTGAGCTGCATTTTCTTCAAAGCCTTGTGAGGATAGGCTAAAAATTCTGTCCTTCAACTCCACAAATAAAAGGGTGAAATGAGGGTTTCCTAAGGTGAACAGCAAAACACTAACAAAATCAGTAATTTACTTTAGTCAGAAGTAGTTTACCTGAATAACATTTTGCTTACTAAGCCTTTCAATCTTTTCTGTTTAACATGGTGCCAAAATCCATATAAAAAAATAGCACATTTCTATTTTCCCCTTCACATCTTACTTCAGAGTAAAGGAAGCTAAACATTTTATAATCCTGCAAACTACTCTTAGAATCATAGAATGTTTAGGGCCGGAAAGGACCTCCAAAGGGCATCTAGTCCAGCCCCCCTGCAGTGAGCAGGGACACCCTTAACTAGACCAGGCTGCTCAGAGCCTTGGCCAACCTCACCGTGAATATCTCCAGAGATGGTGTCCCAACCACCTCCCTGGGGAGCCTATTCCACTGATCCACCACCCTCAAGGTAAATAAATTCTTCCTGATATCCAGTCTAAATCTACTCTTCTCTAATTTAAACCCATTACCCCTCATCCTTATTATTGCTAGAACTGATTAAAAAAAACAACTGTGTGAACTTCACTTTCTGCATATCCCCAATATTTAAGACCTTCTTGCTACTTCACAGATAAAGACACTATCATTTCACATACTTGTATCTTTCATGCTGTAGTTCCCACAAAACAGTATTTGCTGTTTTCAGTAATGAGCTACAGAAGAATAGAAGACACAGAAATAGAGAAGAGTTACAGAAGAGTTTGTCCAAGACATGTCAGGGTAATAAGTGGTTAATTTTTCTTTTTTTTTTTTTTAAATATAATTAAACGTTTTTTAGTTCTTTAGAAAGGATGACTACCTGCAATCTTATGGTGCTTCTCCACAAAGGCTCATCTTCTATAGATGCTGTGCTTTTTGAAAAGTACGTGCTAAGTGGCTTGGAGTTCACTGGGGGCAAGGCAGAAGGGACATGAAAATGGGAGTTTTAGAGCTCTCCATTGCATTGCCTTGTCTGAACAGGCCACTACTTTGCTGTCTTTAAATACCTTAAGGGCTCTTCCTTCTAATGCTAGGCTGCAGAGGCCACTAAAGAGCATAAACATTGTTCGAGAACTGCATAGGAGAAATATAAACATAATTCAGTACTTTTTTTTCCATCCTTAACACTGAGAGGGTGAGACAGATGAGAGCTGCATGTCATGTCTGTGCTGCTGTATGTCATGTCTGCTACTGTATGAAGTTAAAAATTATACATTTTGGGCAGTTAAGCATACACAAATTTGATGAAAGTATGGAATACCTGGTATATTTTTGGTATTGTGCATATACATACTAGGTCTTTCAACACATCCTCTCTTGCCATAAGAAAAGTATCTGCACAGATCTATAATTCTAAGATTCATGTTGGACCTTTAATTGATCTTTCATCCATCTGTGACATACAGCTGGCCTCAGAGCATGTGCACTTTTGTCGTGCTTAGACTTCCCTTTGTGACCAGAGCTATTGTGATTGTTCCTGTACTGGAGTGGTGAAGTGAGAAAGGGAGGCTAAAGCATCTGGGGAATGAGTGTGTACACAAGAAGAGCACACAGTGCTGTTTTGGCTGAGGGGTCAGTTTAACCCCAGCCAGGAACTGAGCACCACACAGCTGTTCACTCCGGTGCTCCTGCACTGGGATGAGGAAGGGAATCAGAAGATTAACGTGAGAACTCACAAGTTGGGCTGAAGACAGCTAGCAGGTAAAGCAAAAGCTGCTTGCACAAGCAAAGCAGACCAAGGAACTCATTCACTGCTTCCCACCTACAGGCAGGTGTCCAGCCACCTCCAGCACAGCCGGGCTCCAGCACATGCAATGGTGACTTGGGAAGATAAATGACATCACTCCAAACATCCCCCAGCTGCATATGCTGAGCATTACATCATATGATATGGAACCCTTTGGTCAGCTGGGCTCAGCTGTCCCCATTGTGTCTCCTCCTGACTTCTCATGCAACCCCAGCCCGCTAACTGGCAGAGTGGTATAAGCAGCAGAAAAGGTCTTGGCTCTGTACGTGCTGCTTCACCAAAACTCAACATGCCTGCATTACTAACACTGCTTTAGCACAAATCCAAACATAGCCCCCATACTATGAACAAAATTAACTCTATCCCAGCCAAAGCTAGCACATAAGGGAATTTCAGTTAAAAATATCCTACTTCTAGTCATGAAGTTGACACAAAAAATACCAAAGTTGCAACACTGCTGAACCACTTAGTGATTTCTTACACACTTCAAGCTTTGGTGGGAGTCACAGCATAATGGTTCATTGGGCTAGAGTCTGAATTATATACCTTCTGAAACTTTGAATTTCTTTTTCTTCTGCAGAGTGTATTAACTCTGCAAGGAGTGATTCAGAAATCCCAGTTTCAAAACACTCTCTAACTCAATAGCTGATTAAAATACTGTTCTAAGATGTGAAAAGGAATATCATGCAATTCCATAAATCTAAGTTCAGCGCAGTACACCACCATAAGATATAACATAGAAAATCTTTCTATTGTTCCCTGCCTCCAAGAAAAGTCTAATTTAGTTTAATGTCTTCTGGGCAAAATGTCAAAAGTCAAGTAAAGAAAAGGTTTTCCTGCTCCTTGTTTGTCCAAATATACATTTGTTCCCATCACAGCCACCTTCTTCCTCAAAGTGATGTTTCCCAGAGATCATCTCATGCTGTAACAGATTTCTCAATGTGTAAAGGATCCAAAATATTCAAACAGAGTATAAATTCAGCTACACAGTGAAATGCTAAAAAAATAAAAACTCCTGTATTTTAATTGCTTTTCATTAATCACTATTCCATCCATGGGATAGTATCTGACCTCACCCTTCACTCATGCAGAGACAGCCTTGCATTTGTCTAGAATTAATATATATGTAATCAGATGACCCATCTGATATAATCAATAAAAATAGCAGAGATATCAGACAAAGTACTGATCAGAAATAAACAATAACAGTGTTAGTGGTGAAGGAAGATGAATATTATTAATTACAAGGCAATCATCCTGGCAATGGGCAGAGAGGAGAGATAATAATTTTGGCTCTGAATTTGGAGTCAGTCATGGATCATCATTAGATGCTGATCTTTCACTTGTCTCTTACATGTTAAATAGAGATCTGAAAAGGAAATGTATTTGTACCCAAATAACAATTCATTTATTTTATAGAGTATTTTACTTCATTGTCAGCTAATTAAATTCTGTCACTGAACCAAACATGATTGATTGTTACCTACAGCTGTTCCCTGTAAATGTGTCTACAAATAGCTACTCCAGGATAGTAAGCACTGACACTCCTAAAATGCAGCCAGCAACAGAAACAGACAACCGTTGAAAATGTAATCTTAACAAGACTCCACTGAACTCTTGGGGATACCATTTTAATTAGAAAGAGAATGTCAGATTCTGAGTAGCTTGCTTAGCAAAGTTCACTAAGTAACATCTGATTAAAAGACACAAGGTGGACAGCTTTATTTTCCCTCTACGAAAGCCAATAGCTTTAGAAATTATTTCCTTCATAAGAGACATTTAATCATCAAAATGACAGGCTTTTAGGCATGTAGCAAATTACCTTTTATATATATATAT
>JANHGL010011606.1:0-21924 GCA_024611195.1 Ceyx melanurus | reverse complement strand
GATAACATCGCTCCAAAGATGCGTCGTATGAGCGGCAGACTAGAATATTTCGAAGCTTATCATCAGAGGAAAATACAGTTTCCGGGCTCCGCTCGCTTGCCTGCTTCCCCTTCGTCATGCTGTCGGTGCGCAGCGGGGCCGCCTGGCCCCACGGGCCCCTCAGCTGCAAGGTGCTGGCCTTCCTGGCTGTGCTTTTCTGCTTCCACGCCGCCTTCCTGCTCTTCTGCGTGGGGGTCACGCGCTACATGGCCATCGCCCACCACCGCTTCTACGCCAAGCGCATGACGGGCTGGACCTGCCTGGCTGTGGTGTGCATGGTGTGGACCCTTTCCATGGCCATGGCCTTTCCCCCAGTCTTCGACGTGGGCACCTACAAGTTCATCCGGGAGGAGGAGCAGTGCATCTTTGAGCACCGCTATGTCAAGGCCAACGACACGCTGGGCTTCATGCTCATGCTGGCGGCTGTCATCGCTGCCACCCACCTGGTCTACATCAAGCTGCTCTTCTTCATCCACGGCCACCGTAAGATGAAGCCGGCCCAGCTGGTACCGGCCATCAGCCAGAACTGGACCTTCCACGGGCCGGGAGCTACGGGCCAAGCAGCTGCGAACTGGACGGCTGGCTTTGGCAGGGGGCCCACGCCGCCCACCCTCGTGGGCATAAGGCAGGCCACCCACAGCCAAATCAAGAGGCTGCTGGTGCTCGAGGAGTTTAAGATGGAAAAAAGGCTCTGCAAGATGTTCTACATGATCACCTTGCTCTTCCTGCTCCTCTGGTCCCCCTACATTGTGGCCTGCTACCTGCGGGTCTTCATTAAGGCCAGCTCCATCCCCCAGGTCTACCTGACCACCTCCGTCTGGATGACGTTTGCCCAGGCAGGGGTCAACCCCATCCTCTGCTTCATCTTCAACAAGGAGCTCAGGGTCTGTCTCCGAGCCCACTTCCCATGCTGCCAAAGCATCCAGAGCACCCAGGGCACCATCCTTTGCGATCTCAAGAGCTTTGGGATGTAGGGGGGCTTTGCCCTTTCTAAAAAAAAAAAAAAAAAAAAGAAAGATGGATATAATTTTCCATGTTTCTGCATATGATCTCAAGAGAGTGTGACCTGTGGGGGACGTACTAAACCACCACCCAGCACCCAAACCTTAGGCTGTAAGAAGCTATTTTATTTATTTTTCTATATTTTGCGTATGCTCTCTTCAGAACATAAAAGGTTGCTGTCTATGGGAACAGGTACTTGAGCAGAACACCCCCAAACCTTAGGCAGTAAGAAGCTGTTTTTCTTTGTGATTGTGTGGTTTTTAAAAACAAAACAGGGCTCCAAGTTTCTGGTCTTGCTTCTAACGTTTCTAGACATGATTCCAACAGATACGGATTAAGGCCATGACATCTTTTTTTTGTTTCCCTATTCCTGTCTGTTTTGATAAAGGCTTAACAATTTTACTCATGTAATATTTGATAATGGCCAAGACAATTTTATACTAAAGTTATTTTTGATGACCTCAAAAGGTGTTGTTTTATTATTATTTGATTTAAAGTGAAGAACAAGAAGAGGACGTTCCTTAATGTGGTCAGAAGTCAGTTTTTGTTGGGAGCTGTTGGGTTCATTCATTCTCAAACAGTTTGAGTATTTGAAGCAGTTACTTAACTTTTGCTTGACATGCAAACAGTGTAGAACTAATTTCAATTTTTCTCATTGCACTATTCATTTGGTAATATTTCAGAACTATTTGTGAAACGTGATTTTAAAATACCAACTTTAAAAATAATCAACTATAGCAGTTTTTAAAACCTAGATTGAAATTCATATTTTACTGCCTTTATAGGAAGTTACCTACAAACCTGGGTAATACTTGTACATTTTGACTGTTTTCTTTAATAAAATATTGAAAACCTTTACTGTATGTAATTGTTTCAGAATGGCAGCATTCTGCTTTGCTGACAAATAACTTGTGTATGTGGAAGGTTGTATGTCTTGTGTCTGAGTAGATTTCACAGCTGAGGTTACTATGGACAAGCACAATCCTTATTTGCTGTTAGATCTCAATTTAGGTGTTTATACCAATAAAAGTGACTAAAGCTATTTTTAAGAAGACTTAAGTTCATGATGGACAACAGGTTTAAATAGCACAATTCTTTGTGTCTACTGAAACCAAATTGCTGGTTTAGCTAATGGCTTCTCTGTCAGTGCTAGAAAAGAGGGTGTAATTGTTGGTGGCTTATTGTAGCTGGTGAAGCAGTTGAAAATGGTGGCTTGGTTAACACTGTACCCATTTGTAAACTATATTCTTAACAGGAAATGTACATTTAAGCATGGCATTCTAATCTGCTGTACTGTTCTACAAAAACTTGTCTGCAAGTATTCTAACTGGCAGCCTGTTGACAGGATCCTGACACAACTTTATAGCCATCTCAGAGGAAGCTGTTCCTGGCATGCTTTTTCTGATGTATCATGGAACATATAACAGACATTGATCATCACAGCACAGGAGCAAGTTGCACACAAAATGACAGAGATAAGGTCAACTTCCATGAGAAATTTGGGTCTACGCTAACAGTATTTCTGTAGAGAGTAGTCCAAAGTTGTTAATGACTGAGAGAGTTGTCCTGACTGTGAAGTGAGCCCAGAAGAGATGTGTGTGACAGATCAGAAGAGGGTTAATGTGTCAGCTTCAGATTTAGGCAGGGAATGAAATGAGATGGGACCTCTGGTTTGGTTTAACATCTTGATTTCCACACCCAACTCAAGATCTGAAGACCAGGCAACATTGCTTGAAGAGCATAAGAAGTTTGGAATTTGTATAGCTATGGAGAAGGTAGGCAGGAGGAAAATGGAGTTGGACAGGTACTGCCAGAGCTGGGATAAGAAATATGACCATGGATGGGGTATCTTGAAAACAAAGTGAGACATAATGATATTTTCCCAAGCTGTTTGAAAATTCATCTGGGTACAGAAGAAAGGCTGTCAAGAACTTCAGATCACAGCAGAAGTTGCTATCAGTGCTAATTATAATTTCATCCTCAAATAGGAGATCATAGCTTAGTAAGTCTTGGAGAGCAATGGGGTAGGGTTGTATTACAGAGGCTTAGGGGCAAAGCATCAATGCTGTTGCTGGGAATGGTGTTCTGAGTATACCTTCCATGCCTGTTGTGCTGTTGGGTCTGAATTTCAGCAGGTTACAACTTCTGCAGAACCTTATTTCCTTAAAACTTATGAAGCTTCCTATGTAGGGGCCTAGAACTGTGATGTCTAACTCAGATCTTGCCTTATTTTTTCCTAATCATGCTGCTACCCAAGTCAATATTTTCCTTCTCTTACTCTATTAAAAATGCCAGATATTTTGGCATCCCTCTCTCCCAGGCTATAAGTAGTATGGTTATGATTCTATTTAAACCACAGAGATGGGAGAATAGTTATTTTAAAACCTTCTTAAAAGCTGCAAGGACCAGATTTTTCACTTCTAGAAAAATTAAGCACAAGTTGTATAGTCAACCATATATGTGGGGGATGAAAAATCACCTTAAGGTGACCTGATGGTTTTATTTAGAATTAGCTTATCAAGCCACACTGCTGTATTGAGTGCCAGTCTCTGTGCATAGAATGTTTTGAGTTGGAAGGGACCTTTAAAGGTCAGCTAGTCCAAGCTCAAGGCATCTCCCATCTCAGCAATGGCCTTGCTAGATGGGTGAGCCCAGTTCTTAGGCACTGAAGATAGCAGATGCTTTGCTATCACTCATTAGTAGCAACCAGACCTGGCCTTGGTGCAGCAAAATGATTTTAGGTACTTCTAATACCTGGCAGATTATTCTCTTGGCCGTGCTAGTACAAAGGAGAATGAATTCCAGTAGATTTAGGGTTTAGATGGGTGTTCTACATAGGGCTTCATTCCAGAAAATGTGAAACTAAATGTCAAAGGACAGACACATGGTAGAAAATGAAACAGCACTTGGTGCCAGCACACCTACAAACACTACTTTGCAAGTCTATCCTGCTGGCTGAGAGCACACCAAGAAAGTATGGAAAACCAGAAAGGTTTGGAGAGGCACCAGAGGTTAAATACTGCTTCTGAAATCTGAAAAAGTCACAAATACCTCTTAACATGTCCAAAGCACAGCATTAGCACATTCTCACAGCATCCTTTACTCTGTATATGGGGAAAGTGGGTCCTAAAGATTAAATACTTTGACCAAGATCAGAGAAGGGATGTCAGAGAGGATGAAAACCTGCTCTGGATATCACAATTAGAGAAAGAATATTAAGGCAGAATGGGCTGAGCACAGGGAGCCCTTGCTGGTGCTGTGAGGTGTGATGGCTGCAAGCCTCCATACCCCCCCAGCCTGCCCAGCAAGAAAACAGAGTGCTGCTGGTCTCACTCAGAAGTGCTAATGGCCAAGATTTGGGGAGAGCTGGATGTTAAGAATTACCTCACTTGTCCACATGAGTAGCTATCTGCAGTTTGTTGTGCAAGCCCTTGGCACACTTGTGGAAACTCAGATGGTCTGAACCCCTCTCCCCATCCCTACTGACCAAAATACAAAGCACTTGGAGGGTTTGGTGAGCTGAAGAGCAGTGGGGCTCTCACAGCTCTTCCATCTACCTGTGCTTGACCAGAATATAGATCGAGTCTTCTCTATACCCCTCCAGGCAGCTGCAGGATAGTTTCCCATATTCTGGGCCACACTTGTGCTGAGTATCACAGGAAATACCAGCATCATCTCCCCTAGAGATTCTCTGCAGTCTGTCTCAGAGGTCACAGTGTGCTTGCTTTTGCATATCTGTGGTGAAGAATTGCACTGAGAGCTGCTCTGGAAAAATCTGGATTGCTGCTGGCATCTTTACTCACTCACCAGGTATTTAACACATTCCTTGCAAATCTTCCCAGACCAGATCTTGAAGTCAGTGGAATTTTTTATCATAAACTTAAATGTCAGGCCAGCTTGAAAAATGACACTGGTCTGAAGTGTCAACGAGTAGTAGCAATGGCCGTTTACAATGCTCAACCCTTGGAGTGCTGAGGGGTGCTACTAGTTCTGCTCTTAGATTTAGAAAGTTACCTAGGAAAGGGGATAAAATAATTGTCCCGAGCCAAATTATCTTCTTGGGTAAAAAGCTCATTCGGTGGTTGTGCTGGAGGTGGAAGATGAGCAGGGGATGCAGAGCCCACAAGCTGTCATCATTTGCTTTTCCAGTACCAGGGCTGCACCTCAGGAGACAAAGCTGCCTCCCAGAATGGTACAAAGCCAGCAGCCTTGAGGAAAAGGGCAGGAATTTGGCTTAGTCTGATAGTAACAATTCTTTCCTGGGGCTCTACCTGGATGTGATACAGCTACACCTCCACTGCCATATGCTGAGGGACTGCCCTGGGACGTGTTGTGCTGAGCTCAGAGGAGAGCAAAGCTGGCATTTCCCTCTCTTCCTAGAAAAAGATGTGTGGAGTTTGGCTGAACCTCTGCCACTTGCCCTACACAGTTAAGCACCATCTCCTTGCTCCTTTGTAACACCTGCACTTGCTCAGAATTGCCAACAAATTACCAGAATGTGATGTTAAGTATCTCAAGGCACTTCATTAACTTAGGCTGCAGATTGGATGATTCTGTGCAGTATCAGAATACCCCAGAAACCTCATTAGATATTTGCTGCAAATCAAAGAATTATTAGAAACATGGCAGGGGAGCTGTTTTCTAATAGAGAATCCCTAAAATCCTCAATTTTAGCACAGCTTCCTTTATAGTTGCTCAAAACACCGTGCAGGCTACAATTAACTCTAGTGTGATACCAGGAAGCATCTCCCATACCAGGATATTCTTAAGCTTCAGAATATTAGGAAGTATTCAACATCTCAAAGAAACAGAGCTATCAGAGAAAGACAGTCTGTGAAGATGATCTCTTAAAAGCTGGTGCAGAGCTGTGCTGGGGCTGTGCCAACAGAAGCCTTACACCAAATCTCCTTTTATACTGGTGACCTCTGATGCCAATTCATTCATGAAGGACCTTGTGTGGGGTAAATCCTTACTCATCCATCAGTTGTTGAACTGGTGACCAGGAGCTGATTTTCCAATAGGCCTGACATCTGTGGTGCTCTGCCTTTCCCTAGAGCTGCTGATGCTGAGCATCTCTGAGCCTATTTTCCCTCGGTACAAGTCATTAACTGCCCTACACCTCGGCACTTTATCTGAAAAATGATTAATTATTCAACCTTTGTCAAGCACAGAACTACCGATGGCGAGAGCAGAGCATTATCACTGGTGAACAATTGCTGACTACATAAGCTTTCATCACTTAACTTTAAAGTCAAGCTAAGCCTTTAATGCAAGCTGTTGCATTTCTGTATTTCTATTCATGTTTAATGACCTCGGTACTTGCACTCTGTCTTTGATCTCGTGAGTCATGCACGGTTGTACTGTGGATGTATTTATCGGAAAGCCACTTTCTTCAGTGCCACATTTTTCACCTCTGCTGTGACCAGGTTGATAGCGCAAAGCGCTTTGTGTAGGAGGCTTTCAAGTTCAAAGCTAGTCTTGCAAGGGCACAGAGGAGCTGTGAAGTCCCAGTTAATTTTAAGCAGTCATCACAGCGCTAATAGAAATCAAGCGATCGCCTGGTGAAGAGGGAGCCTGTCCTAAAGTTTCTGAATGTTATTTACTGGTGTGTCATTAAGAAAAAAAAAAATAAAGAATCCTGTGTTTGTTTGAGGATGATTAACCATTGGAACAAATCATCCAGGGAAAAAAAAATTAAAAAATAAAGGATCCTCCATCTGTGAAACGTGCGGCGTGAGCCTGTGCCTGCCCACGGCACACCTGCCCCAGAGCCTGCTGCCTGCCCAGCCAGAGTGCCAGTGCTGGGCTCTGGGGCATGGCTCAGGCACACGAGGAGAAAAAGCAATCAGAAACACCAGTAAACAACATCAGAACCTGCTCTGCCTCACAGTGATTCACTCTTGCCTTTTGCTAAACTGTTTTACAACACCTGCTTTATCATAACTTATAAATACCAGTGCTTGCTTGTGTTCAGGAATTTTAGCAGAGGTAGAGATAAAATGGCTTTGTCATTAAAAAAAAAAATCTATCTATATATATATAAATCCCAAGGGAAATAGGAAGATTCAGAAGGAAGGGCTGAAGTCTGGGTGCTCTCTGACAGTGAGAGAGAGAGAGGAATGATTTAGTAGAATATTTCCTCACTCCATCGAACTACTCAATCTGTCCCCATCTGTCACCAACTGCTTGCAGGAGGGTGATGGAAAGGAAACTGTTGAGTAGCTTGATAGTCAAGTAAATCAACTGGGCTTTTTCCTTTTCCTCCCTGATTAGGCCTGGCACACTCACACTACACAGCAGACCCCCCAGCACATTACACCGAGGACAAGGGAGGAGAGGAGAGGGGAGGGGATGGTCCCCTGGGTGTCATGGGGCTGCAGTGGCCCTGGGGCAAAGGGACCAGCTCTGGGTGCCCATGGGGCCAAGTTGCCCCAGGGAGTGAGCTCCAGCAGAGCTGCAGAAGACATCTGGGTGTGGAGGAAGGCGAATGAACATGCAATATGTTCAGCCAAGCTGCAGTGTGACTAAAGGGGGAGAACGTGGGCATCCGAGCCAAGGAACCAGCAGAACTGCAGGCAGAGGTAAAGCTTGGAGCCATGGTGTGACAGCAAGGAGGGACACATTTATGCTGAGCATCTTCAGAGAGCTTCCCAGCAGGGCAGTGAAGGATGCTGCAGAAGCCAGGCTCTGCAGGACCTGCCCACAGTGCTGCCAGGGGAGACAAGAGGTCTCACCACTCATTTTCCCTCCCCAAACAGATCTAAACTCTCAGCCAGACAGATATTTTCTTACTCCTCATTTGTGCAATATCTGCCTGAGCCTAAGTGCTGATGTGAACCACATCCAAATAGTTGAAGGCTCTGTTGCAACATGTGAAAGGTTTGTTAATGATTTTGGGGAGCTTAATGAAACCAGGGTGGGGAGGGAGTAGAAATTATGACACCACTACAGTTAGGAAGATTGGCCATTGAATTTCAAGGGGCCAGATACCTTCCTGTCAAGGTTTCACCCATGTGAGAGAAGAAATTGGGGAGGGAAAGGAAAAAAAAAAGTATTAAATATATACAATGTACTAATTTGACAGGATGTGGTGAAATTTTCAGCAAGAGTGAGCATGCTTGCAGCTGCCTCTCCAGTGCCTCTCCCTGAGCTGGCCTTTCTGGCAGGTCCCATGGAAGCAGTTAGAGATGTGCTCTGCTGCCTGGGTTTAGAGTAGCCCAGAGAAGTAAATAAAGGGTGGGCCCAGCTTTGCACCCCCTGAAATCAATAGCAGCTTTGCTAGGCTGTGAACTCTGAGCTGCAGCTGCCTGTTTGTGCTGGAAGAGCCCACAAACGTCTGCATGGACATAAGTGAACTCACATGTACAAGAGAAAAAAGTAAATCAATAAAGCTCAGCCTGACTCGCTTGGTTGCAACCAGGCCATGTTTTCAGGCTGCTTCTGAACCGCATTACAGCCTTGGGATTTACAAAGCTGCATTACATTTAAAACCAGATTTAATCCCTTCCACGTGTTGTGATGCTGTGGTGGAGGCACAGCACTGGGTTTTTGGATGCCTGTGTGGGATTCCCAGCCCAGGAAGAGATTTGATGCTCGCAGGGTGCAATGCAGAGCCCCACGGGGGTCCTTGCACTTGGGTCTGTGGGGTGCTGGCAGGGACACAGCTATAGCCCATCTTGCCCATGATGCCTGCTGGGACACAGCACAGGGACAATTATGCATCCTGGGATAGCTCAGGCTGCAGCAATGTACAGCATGTACTCGTGCTTTATCTAGTCTACGAGATTCGTAACCTCCTGGGGAGAGGGACATGCCTGTAACACACTGATATCTGATGCCACGGTACAAAGAAGCATCAATCTGGAATGCTCTGGGCGCTTCTGGTACACAATTAATGTGCACTCAGCCAGCCAGACTTCTATAATTTTCACCTGCTGCATGCATTCTTTTTTTTGTATGTGCTATCTTATGCTCAGAGCTCTGGATTACCCCCAGCATGGGGGTATTTATCCGTGTGCTGTATGTTTATACTGCTCATCCCTCCACTCCTGTGCTGTGTTCTTTGCCATGCAACATGCTGCCATCCACCCTCCCTTCAGTGCACCAGGATTACTCAGCTTCAGCCCTTCACCTTCAGCCTTTCCCAGCCCCAATGTCCAGGCAAAGGGGCTCAAAGGCTACCAACATCCTCTAAGGTGGCTGAATCATACAGAGGAATCTGTCCTGCCAAAGCATTGAGATGTATCCTATTGCATTAGGCTGACTCTGCACACCCTCAGGACTCTCCTTGGAAAATGATAGGTGATCTGATGTATGTTTGATGTGCATTAAACTCATCTCCATTCCTATGCTCAAAATTATTGATTAGCCTACCAGCCGTACCCTGCTGGTTTGGCATTTCATAGCTATGGAATAGAGAAAGGCACATTGATTTTGCTATTGTTAAAATCCTCTTGTATTTGCACCATTTTTTTCCCCTTCCTGCAATTTTCTAATTCCTTCTGGAAAACATGTTACACATTGTCAAGATCAAATTCCTGAGACATCTTGTTTAAATCAAGGGATTCTTAGCACCTTCTGTTTCTTTTGAATATCCATCTGTGCAGTAATAACAAACCAAAGAGCTACTGCAGCAGGGGGAAGCATCAGCAAGGACCTCAGCCTATGGTCATACTTGCTGTTATCACACATCATTGCAGTGCATCATGTTGATGAGACAAACCTTCAAAGTACCTCTTAACAAACAAGGTATGCTTTAAGATTTTCAAACACACTAGAGGTTTAGGGCAACAACAAGCGCAAAACTTTCCATTTTATCTACAAAGGAATAAAACCAACCCCAAAACATGTTTCTTACCTTAGAGCTCTCCATACAGCCATGTATTGCTCTACCATCCTTCCCACCATAATGACTTTCAGCCTTGCTTAAATACCCCTCTTTTCAGCTAATCCTCCTCTAAAATGAGCTTTGTGGTTAGGGTGACCAACCTGGGTAAGTACCCATGCAGATCTAAGTGCCACTTGCCACAAAACCAGAAAAACTTATTTGTGTCACCTCCTCACTCAAAGACTTTTTAGTTTCTTTTTGTTTTTAAAGTAACCAAATTTCCCAGGGGGGAATTGTGGGCAGGAGGATGCAGATAAGGATGAGCTTCAGCTGGGTTTTCTCCAGCTCAGCATCAGAGCTTTCCTTCCAACTTCCCCCAGGCTTACAGATGCATTCTTGCTCAGCCATCTGTGCACCCACAAACCCGAAACACCTTGCTTCACCTTTCCTAATAAGCATGTAATCAAATTAAGGCAGCAACCCATTATGTGTGGTGGTGTCCTTTCCTGAAATGCCTCTCTGCTAATCCAGTAGCTGGTAATAAACACAGACACTTCTACAGTTTGGTGTGATATCATCATTATTCTATAGCATATCTGCAATATAAATATTAATATAATATTAAACATTAATGCACACATTGATATTAATTATTAATAATCGTGCTCCAATATTAATAAAATTAAACCAAACGTTAGCAGAGATCTCCTAAGTGGAGTGAATAAAGGGAAGTGTTTTAATCAGGCTCTCTCAGAACAAGCTACACACACCGGAGAATGAGTCTTCTTTCACAAAGGAGAGTTTTGTTCTCTTTTCTCATCTGATTTCTCTTTGCAAAGGCCTGGCCACTTCTCTTCCTTCCAGGCAGGCAAGGAAGCTCTTCTTGGCCTGACATTATTGCCAGGGTGATGCTGAGACAAACTGAGCATCACAGGGGGCTGCAGAAAATCTTTCCCAGCAGAGCTAGCTCGAGGCTGGCCACCTTTCCATCATTCATGTCAAGTCCAGTTTGCTGGGCCCCTCAAGTCAAAAGCTGGCTCAGTAGGAAAGCAGAGGGGCACACATGGCCTCATAAGGTTTGAAATGCTTCTTGTGGTCACTGGTTTACCTACCATCACTGTAAAATAAAGGTGAAGGGCTTTTTCCACCCCCACTCCATCCCCCCTTCCACTGCAGATAGAAATAAAAGGCATTTTGCAAGTGTGCTTGGGTTAGGAAATCTCCCCTAGGATGTGAGAAAAGATAATTGATAAGGACAGAGCTTATGAAAGAATTGGGATGCAAAAGCTTAATCTTCCTTCCAAAATGATCTCTCAAATCAACTAACCTTCATTGAGAGTGTCAATTAATGAGAATTAAATTACTAAAAGGGGAATCGTACTCATGATTGCCAAGTGAATTTAGTAGGGATGTAGGACAGTGAGGTTTTGCCTGTAGCTCTTCTACGTCAGCAGCCACTCTCTGGTGGCAGCAGGGAATGTGTGGAGAAACCCCTCAAGGGCAAGTACAGGATAATGGCTCTCTCAGAGAAACACCTTCCTGAAGCCCTGTCCAGGAGCATTTGCAGGACACTTCGACCTCTTATTGATGGTGTGAACTTTGAGCTCATGTAATTGGAGCTGCTCTCATTACCCAGATAAATGCCCAGTCCCACAAGGTAATTGGCACAAATTACAACTACAAAGTTGTTCTGCTCTTGTCTGATAAACTCTCCTAGGAGTTCAGTTTGGCAGGTCTAAGGCAGACAGCAGACA
The DNA here is from genome assembly GCA_024611195.1 of Ceyx melanurus. NCBI lineage: Eukaryota > Metazoa > Chordata > Aves > Coraciiformes > Alcedinidae > Ceyx > Ceyx melanurus. The sequence continues at coordinate 10,302 of JANHGL010011606.1, read as the reverse complement.
TAACTGTCCACTCATTTGCAATGATATAAACCAGGGTTATTACTTTCACTGGAGTCACGGGTGATTTATGCCAGTGGCAGATGAGAAGCAGGGCTGGTGTTTCCTGCTGTGGTTCATTGTCCTCAGCACCATCACAATACGTTTTGGTAAGAATGAATGGAACAAGAGATGGGGCACATAGACATTTGGGCTGCATCTGTCTTCCCTTGATTTTCTCTTTGAGTGTAAACTGAAGTCCTTAGTATTAAGCTGGTTTTATACTGATGGACATGGACAGAAAAGCAACCCCCAGGCTCCTAGCGTGTTCCTCCTCTGAGACTCACACTGTGGGGGTGAATAGTGTGTTTGGGGAGCCCCACTCCTAATGACAGCAGTAGGAGCAGGTCGTGGGTTTGTTTTCTATCCAGATTATGTGAATTTCTGCAGTACTCAAATGTCACTGCATTAGCATGGGAGTGAGCTGGTCTCTTACTAGCACAGTCCAGCCCCTTGGGTTAGCCCTGAGGCCCCCTAAGGCTTCAGATCTAATACAGGCACTTTGTACCCTAACAAGTTAATGCAAACCACATAAAATTCTTGTTTGGTGACACCTCAGGCTGGTTTTTGTTTTTTTTTTTTCAGCAGGACCTGAATCTGTTGCCTCTTGCACAGCTACTCTGTCACCACTGAAAAGGGTGAAGCAAAATATATAAGTTTTGGAGTGGGATGCCTGGGAATGGGCTGTTTTAAGCCAGGGAGATGCAATCCTACCTCTGAAAACGTTTATTTTTCTAATGTGTGCAGGATCCAAAAGGAAAATAACAAGTCCAGTTATTCCTCTCTGTCTCCTCAGGGAGGCTGTGGAGGCTGGTGGAAGACATTTCTCATCTTCTCTAAGAAATACAGGTGTTTGCCTTAATACAAGTGTGCTAACTTCTCTCATCTTGCACCCCCGTCAGCAGCAGCAGCAAAGCACTGATTGTTGAAAGATGAATGACTTCACTTTTCCAGTTCCAGCATATGTTTGCATGTCTGAGAGCAAGAAACGTGTGAAACTCACACAAACTATTGGAATTCCAGCTCCAGGGACTGACAAGTAAATATGAAGTTGTACAGTACTTCATAGAAAACCCACCAATTTTCTGTTTACTGGGCTAAAATTTGATCCTTTGAGGCATGTGCCAAGAAAAACCTCTCATATTAGCTACACCAAGATTTCTCCACCAACTGACTGCAGCTTGGTTGAGGACTTCATGCCTTGTAAACTACTGAGTTTCCCTAAAAGCAGCCAGAGGCATATAATCTTTCACTAAGCTATCCATAAGGAGCTCCGAGAGCTTGGGCAAATCAAGTAGGTGATAAGAGATTACACTGAATAAAAATGGAAAACCACAATGACAAAATAATGTTATAATATTAAAATAAATCAAATCATATACCGCCGTCATTCTGATACAGAATTTTTACACAGCAAATTTGATACATGTACAAGAAGTCAGGCAGCCCATTACAATAAACTTCAGGGTTCCTTTTTTAATATAAACTACACCTTAATACATAGTTTGAGATGATCAGGTAGCTTTACACCAACTCAAGTAACAACAACTTCTTTTCATCTCAGAATACTAAAATAACGAGCTCTTTTAATGCTTTGAATATTGAAATGCTTTGGTTCCACCTGCCAGTGTCAAAACTACATCTATTGGTTAAACTTTTACCCTAGGGATGCGCCTAACTTACAAATACAGTTATATCAACAAAGATATGAAATGTAATGTAAATACAGCTTTTTGGCAACTGTCATATGCTTCACATTATGGAATTATTCAACTCTCAGTTTGATTCAGGCATTCCAAAGTGTAAAAAAAACGTGGCCAAAATTTTCCCATACTGGCAATAATGTCAGATGTTTTCATTCTGGGGTTAAGCTGGAACCATGAAGACCATGAGCCTGTTCAGAAATCATTAAGCTTCTGCTATCAGGAAGCAGTATTGCTTTAGCAGATGCTGCTGTGCTCACCCCAAAATGAAAGCATCTGCCACTGCGAGTCCCTCCTGAAAACCTTGGCCACTACAGCACAGTATCTCATCTTCAGTTGTAATGTTGGTGAGGCAGGAAAGTATGGAAAAGGGTTTCCCCTGGCAAGTACCTTGTTTGTCACAATAACAAGAAAGAAACCCAAACCAAAACCAAAAAAAAAACATCAAGTGGCTCTTTCTAGCACAGAACAGCTCCTGCTAAAAAAAGACATCTTCTTTTCTGAAGTCCGGTAAACATTTGAATTTGCTGTGAGAAGTCCGTACACAGGCCAGGCCAGGGAGACAGGGGCAGGTGTGGTGCATCCGCCGCCCGGAGAAGGGAACCTGGGGACAGAGAGCACAGATGTCAAGGACAGGGAGCACAGCAGTGCTGGTGCCTGGAGAAAGGGATTTGGGTGCAGTGGGAACACAGGGAATGCCACCTGCTTCCCTCCATGGCAGGAGATCCCCATGAGCTGCGGCGGAGGAGCTGCAGAGCAGATGGCAAAGCCAACCTCACTGCATTTCCCTGTCAAGGCAGTTCAGAGCAAACTGTAATGGTCCATGGTGCTGTGTAAATCTACATCTGTGACACGTTCCATTTACTCCCATTTGATAAAGGAACCTGTTGTGAAACTACACTGGGCTGTTAGCATCACGTTTTGTGGTGTTCACTCTGCAGGGGCTTCTGCTCGCCCCGAGCACAGAGCAGCTGGTCACCCACAGGACCCAGGAACTGCAGGATCCCATGGTAATTCAGGCTGGAGGTCATCTGGCCTGAGCTCTCTTCGAGCAGGATCCTTTTCACCACAAGGCAGAGGTTTCTCATTTCATCCCAGCCACGCCGTGTTGAAGGGAGCAGACAGACGGGCTGCATTAAACAAATATAACTGTGCCATGATGTGCACGTGCACTGAAGCTCTTTAACAACTTGATCACCAGCTCTGCCTTTTACAGGAGCTGTGCCTCCACCAGCACATGAGCCAAGCAGGACAGGGTGGCTGGGAGCTGTGGTGCTGCTGGCCAGCAGCGTGGGCTGAGTAGAGGTACAAAACCACTGCTGCCAGACAGGCAGGCAACCCCAATTCCCTCATTTCCAGATTTTTTGAGCCTGTGATTTGAATATTCCATGATTGGTTTGTGTCAGCGTGCACATTTTCTCTTTAAGGAAGAAGTCAAAGGGAGAAAATGCTTCATGTTCCCTCATGCATCACACCAAGGACCTGCTGGGGACAATCTCTTTAGGAGGGCCTGTTGTGACAGGACATGGATTAATGGTTTAAAACTGAAATGAGAGAGATTTAGGCTAGATGGAAGAATTTTTTTACCCAAGGGTGGTGAGATCCTTGCCCAAAAAGGGGGAGCTCACATTCCCTGCAATTCCTTGGCCACTGCCAGCCCCTTACCCAGCACTGTCTGAAGAGCAGTCCAAGAGTGAGGGACTCCATGAGCTTCCCCATGCCACCAACCGTGGCCCCTCTGCCCCAGCACAAGCAGAGAGGCCACCCGACCATGAGTGCTGGGGACTCCCGGTGGGAATCACACTTCTTTGGTGCCCACGCACAGCACTGCAGAAAAACCTAAAATCTGAGCTCCTCAGGCTGCTAAGGCTGACTCAGAGGTACCTCTCAGCCCTCCGACAGCTCAAGTGATTTATGCGAAATGTTACATTTGCTGCAAGGAAATGTTCCTTTCAGCAGGACTCCCACGCTGAAGATGTGGCTTAATAATGCACCCGGCTGGGGACAGGCAGAGAGGGGGTGACAGCTCTGCAGGACAGGTACTTTGCCAGGGTGTGCAGCTTCTGCCTCTGCAGCCAGAGCCCACACAGCCAGGGCTGGTGCTGGCAATGCCAGCTGAACTGGTGTGTGCTTTGCTATGCTGTGTGCCCAGCACATGAGCATGAGGCAATGGGGCTTGTAGGTGAGAAGGAAACAAGGGAGCTCCCAGGAGAGATATGGGGGGTTGTGTGCAAGGTACACAGTGGCAGCAAAGCCACCCCTGAGCTGCCAGTTCTGTCTCCTGACCTGCCAAACCTCACCTGCTCGGCCCTGCCTGCAAACCCTGCCTTCAGCGCCAGCTGAGATGGTTAACGGCATCCAGCCAACGCCATCTAGTTGCTGAGAAGGAAAGAAGAAGGTGGAATTTCAACTGCCAGCTTTCTCCTCCGGGCTCCTCTGGAGGTCCCCAGGGTTGTGGCATGGCCATGGTGGTGCCTGCTTTGTACTTGACCTGCAAGCAAACTAAATGTTTTGGTGCTCAGGGAAACTGGTTTCCCATCTGCCCTTTACCCAAACATATAGAGGAGATGAACTGTTGAGCAAACTCTCCATCATTAAAAATACCTAATTTCACCTACTACAGTAAATCAGTTTGCTTTGTGTTTGTCATGATGAGCAGTGGGTTGAGGAATCTAAATCTAAAATTAACCTCATAAAGCTTATAAACATTACTAGGATTGTAAAGTCTGGGTGGACAGGCATCTTCTCTGATTGTAATTATACAGGCAATTATCTTAAAATATACCAGACAGTATAAATGATTGCCCAATAGCAATAGGCTCATAAAAAAACCAAACCAACCCAGAAGACAATTTATTGCATCTAGAGACTCTTGTTAATGTAAAGAGCCCTTACAAGATAAACCTGCTACATTACATAGTAAAAATGGTAATTTGGTCCCCAGTATCACAGCAGAAGGTTTAAAAATTTAACTGTAACAGAACAGAGCCTTGAACTTCCTAAAACTGAGCAAACAAACTATAGGTACTGAGCTGAGAAGCCAGACATTGGATGAGGCAGCAGGAAAGGCATATAACTAACTGCACAGTTATAATCTAAATTTATTGCCTTGATGCCTCTCACATGTGGTGACTCTTCCCTGAAGATGGCTCTGAAGGCCACCAGGTTCTCAGGCTCCTTGGTAACAGCCCATTCAGTCTTTGGTATTACTCATACTTAAAGTCTTTTTCACAGTACATATACATAATTACATAGCCATAAATAAATTTATTAGCCAATATAGTTATAGTAATAATATAGTGTATCGTGTAATAATGGACTAATATGTAATCAGTGTTATATATGTGTGTATATATCTGTACATAAGTATATATTTGAAATTAATAGGTAAAATAAAAGCAAAAAGAGCCCATGGTGAGTTTTCTCAAGTACAAGTATGTGCCAACACCTCCTCAATAGCTTTTGAAGACACCAGTGGATCTCAGCCTCTGGAGTACACCAGGACATGGCAGCAGGGCCTGGGATGCACCAGGTGTCCCAACACCAGCTGGTGACATATTTTATGCTTGTGATGGGATCTTGCCCAGTTCCACTGAGATCTGTGGCATTTTCTATACTCCTGCACACATGCATAGGCTTTGGCAGGGTTGGGAACTGCTACAGCTCTTTTGGGTCATGTAACAAAACAGAAGAGCAACAAGAAATGAATAAGAATCAGAGAATGGTAGGGGTTGGAAGAGACCTCTAGAGATCAAGTCCAACCCCCATGCCAAAGCAGGATCTCACAGGCCACGTCACTTAGGAACAGATCCAGGTGGGTTTGGAAAGTCTCCAGAGGAGGAGACTCCAGAACCTCTCTGGGGAGCCTGTTCCAGGCTCCATCACCTTCACAGGAAAGAAGTTCCTCCTCATGTTGAGGTGGAACCATCTATGCTCCAGTTTATACACATTGTTCCTTGCCCTATTGCTGGGTACTAAAGAGTTTGGCTCCTTCCATTTGACACTCACCCTTCAGATATTTATAGATATTAATAAGGTCCCCTCTCAGGACTAAACAGCCCTAGATCCCTCAGTCTTTCTTCACAGGGGAGATGCTCAAGTCCCTTAATCATCCTCATAGCTCTCCATTGGACTCTTTCTAGTAGATCCCTGTAGTAGACACAGTATTCCAGGTGTGGTTTCACCAGGACAGAGCAAAGGGGGAGCAGAACCTCCCTGCACCTGCTGGACACAGTTTCCTTAATGCACCCAGAAAACAACCTGGGAAGCATGTAGTGCTTTCACCCCTGGATTCTCTTCAGCAGAATTCTGCCAGCAATGTATTTCCTTACGCAGGTACCTTCAGCACTATTTCCATACAGATGCAAATTACTGGGAATTATAATGCACAGGCTGGTTTCCCCGTCTTTGCACCACGTACGGTTTTAATGCAACGTGACGTACGTACAGCACAATATATTCCTGTTTAGGCTTTTTTTTTGCCCTGCCAGCTTGGGTCCCAGAGCCCCCTCTGGTGACATACTCACCCGGTGACTCAAAGGATGGCACTCCTCTCCCAGATTGCCCATGGGCGTGCACATTCGCAGGCTGCGGATCCAGAGGCTGACCGCACAGCACATCCCTCCTCCGCACTGCTGGTCCCGGTCGCAGGCCTGCAGTTTCAGACAGCAAAAGGCAAAGTATGAATATATATGAATAATAAATCTATTCCAGAAATAGGACAGATCAGGAGCGCGAGAGCTGCCTCTGACACCCCACGAGTTATCGTGGCTCGTTAAAGCTGAATAACAAGGTTTAAGGCTGATTCATAATAATGTATCTCTTAAGGATCTGAATGTACCAGGCTCCTGGCACGTTTCAGGGTTGAGCTCAGGATGTTTAAAGCCATGAGCACCTATGGAGCTGCTCAGGGCTGAATCCAGGACCATCAGTGATTTACAGTCCCAGCTTCTGAGCACTGATGTGTCATGTGCCAATCTGCTTCTCCAGACTGAAGCCTGAGTGAGCTCAGGCAGGTAGACCAGGTGCACCAGTCAGGAATCATGCCTCATAAAGAAGGTAAGATAGGAAATAACCCATTAAAATTTAAAGACTTTTAAGTAACCATTCTTTCTAATTTCTTATTATAGTATCTTATAGTTGAATGTCTTTGCAAATGCAAGACTGCATGATAGTTTTATTAGAGAAGTCCAAGAGGAAGTAGCTAAAATAGAAGTTTAACTACAGACTCTGCGGTTGTTATCTAGAGTTACGTGTAACTAAAAAGAGGTCTTAAAAGCATAAGAAAAAAAAAAAAGCTTTGCAAAAGTGTCCACGTCCAAGAAAATGCTACTGTGGTGGCATTCCCCCTGCAAGGCGAGGGGAAAATATTTCAGCCACTTACCCAATACAGCTTAGATAAGCACAAACCAAAATGCAAACTACTGAGTATGTTTTAAAAACCAAAAACCACGAAAGGCAATTGACATGTTAGGGTTTGGAAATAAGCGAGTGAACATCTTTTTTAGCCAAAAGCATACCAGGCATTTTATTGTATGAATTTAATGCAAAAAAAAAAACCCCACCCCAAAACAGTCTCCTAATAAGAAATACCAGTAGTTAAAGATTCTGATCATACCCCAAAATTAAGCTTAATTAACTCATTATTCTCTTGGTGTCTGGAAACAGGAGTGATGGAGCAAAGGCACTGGTCAGCACTACATAAACTTGTAAGAATGTACATAGGAAATGATAATAGTTCTGGGTAAGAGTGTGTATCAGAACAAACATTCACTTGAGGAGGAAAGCTTACAGATCTTACCTTGGGGTTTACATGACAAATGCCATTAGACTGTACTCTACTGGGTAAATATTACACTAGTACAACCAGCAGAAAAAAAAACCCCAAACCACATATTTACATATCAGTCAGTAATTTAGGAAAAACCTGTTAAATAGTGTGTAACCCAAACATCCAGCACTCCTCCTGAACACGTGTAGTGAAGCTGACAGCTACAGGTGAACCCAAGCACAGAGTATTTACTTATAAGACTGATGTGGCCATAAAACTACCACTACAGCCTGCTGGGTATATGCTATTTTCTTCCTGACCTCTTTCTTACTACTAAAAAGTCACTTTAATGGTTTAATTTTGCTCCAGTCACCAAAAATTGCAGGTCCACTGACTGTGGCTGCCCCCAGCATCCACAGCTCAGCTGGAGTCCAAGGCTCTGCTATCCATCACTGGTCAGCTCCTGACTCCCTTTTTTTCCCCCCCTTACTTACATAGCTTAAACCTCATCTGTGTCTGTGGAACTGGCCCTGGAGTGAAGTACCACTCAGCTGCAAGTATGTCCTAGCAAGCAAGGGTCTCTAAAACACTGTGCTGGGACAATTCCATTTTAAAATTCACAGACACACACACATACACACACACACGCAGATACACATCTTGCAGAACTTCTAAGGCTCTTTTTCCAAAAACATATGACAAGTTTTGAAAATATTCAGCCCAAATGCACCTGCCCACACCTTATATGCAAGGTGTGATTCATACAGCAACTCCCAACCTTCATGGAAAACAACATTTCTCTTCAGAGCCCAATTTAAGCAAAGTTTTGTAGAAAATTCAGAAGTCCCAAGTGAAATGCCAGCTCCAAAGGCAACTGAAGTCAGCACACAAAACAACACTAGAGTGAAGAAGGTTTGAATCATGACCTTAAGTTGCAAAGGAAAAGTGTGTTTCAGGCTCAGAGGATGGGGACAGAAATACCCAAGTCAGCTCTGGTCTCAGATTTGCCTGTTCATCAGAAGCCAAAAATGCATCAAAGTGCTTTAAGCAGAAATTCACTGCTATAGTTAATAAAATATCATTTTCTAGTTCTAATCTATTTTTTTTCTTTTTGCATCTGCCTTGTCCTTGATCTATTATTCAATGTTTCACAACTACCTTATTTAACTGATTAATTATACTTTAAAGGTGTAGCCACAACTCTAATAAGACTTAAATAAATTGGTCCTCCACTGAAATATTTCTACTTAAAAAGAACTCACCATTTTCAACTATTTTAAAATTCCTTCACACTCTGCTCTGAAAATTAATCAGTCCTGGGTACTGATCTGATATCCAGAGAAATGCCTACAAGCTGTTTCATGGACTGTTTTCAGTGAAGTCCGGACAGGGAGTCCAGACAGCCAGGGAGTAATCAGTTGCTGCGTGTACAACTTCTGATGGTTACAAAAGACATGTAAGCTCTCAAAAGAATGCAAGCACCACGTTATTAATCCAAAGCAAACACTGAAAAAAAAAAAAAAAAATCACTTTACTTAGGAATGATGCAACACTTTGGGTTAAATAACGTCTTTGACAGAAAAAAAAATATTTTCATAATCAAAATAAATCTGAAGCCTGAAAACAACAATAAAAAACAAGAGAGGATTCATTTGCAATGGGTGGCTATTGAGGGGGAAAAAAAAGCAGCACAGTCATACTCAAAAAAAAAAAAATAATTCTCCACTAAAGCAGCATTTTGTGATTGCAATACCAGTGCCCTGTACGTGCTAGGACTGGAGGAGCTGGAGGAACTCAGGCAGTGCGGTGCCCCAAGGTGGTCTCGCCAAGGCAGGTTTGGAAGGGCTGGGGGGCTGCATGGGGAAGGGGGGGAAACAGAGGAACGTGAGGGGACAGCCTCCAGCCCTGAAGAAGCAGCTGGAGTCTCTGCACGCTCACGGACAAGCCTGAAGACACCCCCTTGCTGAGTCCGGTATCTCTCACCCTAAAGCGACAAACCCCATGGGCACCGTGGCTTCCCTCACCCCAGAGACCCGCAAGTCCTGGTGTCACCCACGGCAGAGAGGACCCCCCACCCGTATCCTGGTATCAGTCATCCTAGAGAGACCCCCAAGCTCTGGTATCACTTAGTCCAGAGAGACCCTCAGCTCCGTGCATCCCGCATCCCGGAGAGAGACCCCGGCGTCCTGGTACCACTTACCCGAGACAGACCCCCAAGCCCTGGCACCTCACGCATCTCACGCAAGACTTCTCTGTCCTGGCATCACTTACCCCGGAAAAAAAAAAAAAGAGTCCAGGCATCGTCCACCCTAGAAAAACACTCTCCTCCGAGCGTCCCTCATCCCGAACAGACTCCCGAAGCCCGGTATTGCCCACCCCAGAGAAACCCTCACCTCCGGGCATCCCTGATGGCAGAAACGCCTCCCCTATGCCCTCGCGTTACCCATCCCGGGTGACCCCCCACGTCCCTCTATCACTTACCGCAGACACCCCTCTAAGTCTTGTCCCCGCTCCCCGCGACAGAGCCCTCCCCGACCCCAAGTCCACCGTGCCGGCACGGCTCCATCCAGCACCTTCCCGCGGCTGCCGGTGCCGGCGCGGCGGGTCCCGTCGGTGCCGTCGGTCGCGACCGGCCCGCGCGGTGCCGTGCGGCGGCGCTCACCCCGGTGATGACGGCGCCGTGCCCCGCGGCCAACAGCACCGGCAGCAACCACAGCAACACCGCCGGCGGAGGTCCGCGCCAGCTCCGCCTGGCGCCCGCCCGCGGCAGCGGTCCCTGCGCTCCCCGCGGGC
>JANHGL010011605.1:4358-23760 GCA_024611195.1 Ceyx melanurus | reverse complement strand
ACCTCTTGTGCTCCAACTTGCACCCATTGCCTCTTGTCCTGTCATTGGATGACATTGAGAAAAGTCTGGCTCCATCCCCTCTACACTCAGCCTTACTATATTTATAGACATTGATAGGTCAGATGCAGTGGTACTCACTACTAAAGTAACCCATGCGAACAAAATATTTGCAGAACCCATTCTGTAAATTACGATTTCCAAATTGAATTTTTTCCTCTCTTTGTGTTTGTGACTTAGCTCACGGATTATATCAGTTCTTCCAAAATTTTAAGTTCTAATACCCATTTTAAAGAAGATAGTCAGATGTCACTAGTGTCTATATAGTTACTATATACTGTCAATATAGTAAGCATTACCTAGGTTATTTACACTCCATTTGGTCTGTTAACTGTTCTTTCTGCTGCATTGGAGACCAGTTTACAATTTTTTTCTTTATTTTCCTTACTGATATAGCACAGGTTTCATCCACTCAGCATGGCTTTGTGAGGACTTTGTTAATGTTTGCTGTGTTTAAGTTAATTTCTAAATTGTGTCGAATGAAGACCGCTCTTCATGTACAAAATATGAGTTTGTTTCTACAGACTATAAGCTCTTTGGAGCAAGGGCAGCACCTCTCTGATTTTTAAGCCTCCTCCATAAAATCATAGAACGTTTAGGGCTTCAAGGGACCTCCAAAGGTCATCTAGTGCAGCCCCCCTACAGTGAGCAGGGACATTCTTAACTAGACTAGGCTGCTCAGAGCCTTGGCCAACCTCACCTTGATGATGACCTCATCACCTCCAGAGATGGTGCCCCAACCACCCTCCTGGGGAGCCTATTCCACTGATCCAGCAACCTCAAGTTAAAGAACTTCTTCCTGATATCCAGTCTAAATCTACTCTTCTCTAATTTAAACCCATTACCCCTTGTCCTTTCCCGACAGGCCCTTGTAAACAGTCCCTCTGCAGCTCCTTCCTGTAGTCCCCTTCAAGTACTGGAAGGTGGCTATAAGATCACCGCAGAGCCTTGCCTTCTCCAGGCTGAACAACCCCAGCTCCTTCAGCCTGTCCCCATTAAGAGAGGTGTTTCAGCCCTCTGATCACCTTGTTGCCCTGCTCTGGACCCACTCCAAAACACATTGTAAGCTAACAGTAAATATGTAAACAAACATATGTGTTATCTTGGAAACAGGTAAGTGCTATGCATCATATCTGTACTGCTCAAGCTCAAGGTGTCAGAAATGGTGGCAAGCTCTCTCTTCTCAGAGATGTGGACTGCAGAGGTAAAAGAGAATGTTCTTTGTCCCTGCCAACATCTGAGGTCATTTAATACGTCAGTGCTTTGAGTAAGACCTTGTGAATTTCCCACTGTCCTGGTTTGAGTGAGAACAACAAATTGGTGTTTTTACTTTCCAGATCAGTTCTTCTGTATGTTATCTTCTTCTTTAACTGCACTGTCTGACGTTAGCATGTTCTCGAAGGCATTGTTTGCTTCTAGCAGTGATAATGCTCCATGTTTAGAGTTACCACCAAAGATTGGTGTGCAGACCAAGGCCACTGCTGGATCTTGTGTATCACACTATGGGGTGCAGAAAGGGAGGAGTGCAACTGCAAGGAGAAGCAGACAGGATATGTGAGCCTCTTAAAGGATTGGAAACTAAAACAGACTGCCTAAATGTTATTTCTGAGAGCGGTGTTGTTCATGTCTTTTTTAGCATTTCTTTCTGAGTTTAATGCTGTTCTGTTCCCTACGTGCCATACTCATTATGTTATAGTTTTGTTGTTCTCACTCTGAAAGCTGTTGGTTCTGGGTACTGGGCGAAAGCCACTGGTCTCTTGTGGTGTTTGTCTCCGATTTATGTTGCACTGAATTGGGCAGTGGGTGTATCTCTGCACTGTGTGCATTACATAGTGGATTTTATTACTAGGAATACTTTTGACTTTATCACGGGAAGTTATAGTGATCCCTCCTGTGCTAATCTGACTCCACCGGATTTTAGAACTCTGTTAAACCATGAGGATTGTGGCCATGGATATTACCAAAATATCTTATTATTATTATTTTCTTATGTCTTTACTGTGTGGCATCAAGTTAGTCATCAGTGGAGTTATACAGGTCAGGCAGCCAACAAAATGTGTAGAGTGTGTGCTGCTTCCTGTAGAGTGTCTGTGATACACTCCATGACACGCAGGAGACACTCTGCAGCTGTTGAGGCTCTGCAGGCTGCTCCCCCCAACAAGCCCTGCTGCTGTGCCAGCTCCTACTGCAGCTTCCCATACACCACAGGCCCCCTCAACGTGCCCTGCTGCTGATGCTTCAGTTCTCAAAACAAGTGCTACTGTTGCCCCAACTCCCACAACAAGCACTGAAGCTGTTTCAACTCCAGAATCACAGCTGTCAGCTACTGTGGCGACTCCCACTTAGCCTGCACCTGAAACACCTCTCTTTTGAGGACAGGCTGAAGGAGCTGCAGTTGTTCAACCTGGAGAAGAGAAGGCTCCGGGGCGATCTTATAGACACCTTCCAGTATCTGAAGGGGGCTATAGAAAGGCTGGAGAGGGGCTGTTTACAAGGACCTCTAGTGAAAGGACAAGGAGTAATGCATTTAAATTAGGGAATATTTAGACTGGATATCAGGAAGAAGTTCTTTACCTTGAGGGTAGTGGATCAGTGGAATAGGCTTCCCAGGGAGGTGATTGGGTCACCATCTCTGGAGATATTCAAGGTGAGGTTGGCCAAGCCTCTGAGCAGCCTGGTCTAGTTAAGGGTGTCCCTGCTCACTGTAGGGGGGCTGCACTAGATGACCTTTGGAGGTCCCTTGCAGCCCTAAACATTCTATGATTCTGTACATGTAGCTCCTATCAAAAGAAACAAACAAAGCAGCCAGATCCATCAACAGAGCAGGGAGAGGGTCCTTCCCAAGCTGAATCAGAGTATGAGTCAGATCCAGATGCAGATCCTGATGCCTCTGCAACTGTAGAGAAATAGCTAAGAAAAACAGATCGCCCAGTGTGGTCACATGGTAATGGAGAAGACCCTTCTAAAGCAAACCCATCTGATGTGGAGTCATCAGATGCAGGGGTTACCACAAAACCCTTGTCTATGAAGGAGCTGAGAAACCTGAGAAAGGACTATAGCCATCATGAAGATGAACCACTGACCACATGGCTGCTCTTATTCTGGGATGTTGGGGCCAGGTGCTTTGAATTGGATGGTAGAGAGGCCAGACAACTGGGGTCCCTGGCCAGAGATGAAGGCATTGATCAAGAGCTTGCAAGAAAGAGCTAAACCATCAGCCTCTGGAGGGACCTCTTGCCAGCTGCAAAATCTAGGTACCCCTATAAGAAGTAAAGGGATCACCATGGAAAATTTATTAAGTACCTGAGAGAATTAACTGTACAACAGGTGATATATCATGATGGACAAGAAGTAAACCCTGATGCTATCCCATGCCAGCAACCCATGCTGAGGAAGTTTGTGCAGTGACCCATCAGCATATGTCCACACATTGTCAACAATGGTCTGGGGAATAGCTGGCAAGGCACCAACTGTTACTGAAGTGGCCCAGGAGAGCACAAGAGTATGAAGACAGTACCTCTGATTCTGTAACATTGTATTTATAGGTTGAGGGGTTTGTTTTTTTCTTTTCCAATGCTTCTGACATTTGTAGCCACAGAAAAATATTACAGACATTTCTATGGTGGAGGAGTCAAAGTGTAATACAAAGGTGTAATACAGGACCTGGATTTTTAACTAATTGAGATGTCAGTTTGAAAAACTCTGGATTAGTAAATCTGAGTGGAAAAAATAATCCAAAATAGAGGAAAACCATTCAAGGAAATAAATTGGGAAACCATTAATGTTGCAAGAAAATTTTGGATGATTGCAAAAAGACCATCACGTATGAGATTTGTGATATGTTAATGCAAAGCCCAAAAAGTTTATTTAAAGCCAAACCTCATCCCTGCCAATGGGTATTAATATGTGTAATTCAAGAAATATGTAATAGCTGTGAACTCTACCTCATGCTACTAAGTCAGAAACTAAGGTAGAAGGGAGGACGCTACCCACATATTCTAACAAGAACTGCAGTCACCTCTTCCATTGCAGCCAATAAATCGACCTCTGTAATGCTATGTGAGAAGGATATTAAGGCTGCAAAGTCAAGAAACTGAACAGTAGATACAATAAGGATGTTTACATGTGGAACATGTTTCAACCTTTTGTGTATAGGTGGTGTGCCTGCTTTAATTAACTGGGTACCTGCTGATGTTTCTTATAGGACCCTTTTTTTCCAAGGAGAATTTACTGCATGGTTACAGACAGTGTTTTTCCTTATTGCTTCCTAACAGTTAGCTTCATAGTTCATTTATTACACACAGGTATAACCCTACCCTGAAGACAAAAAGATTTGGCTCCTCAGGAGCTTTTCTCTGAGGCTTATCACTATGAGATCGTAGTGTTTCACGGGAACTGATTGTTACAGTTTAGGATCAGGGCAGCCCCAGACCGATAGCAGACGCTCTCTTTTAAGCCCTCTCCCTCCACACAGGGGAAGAGAAAAGTAATAAGGGAGAGAGACTTAGTGATTAGAAAAGGAAACTAGAACAGTTTTAATGAAAATTGAAATAATAAGGCTCACCTTGGCCATCGGTGTCTTCTGCGACTTGTTGTGTTGGACTGACTCCATACGGCTGCTTTCTGTTTCCGAGTCATTCCCACGAGGCGGCAGGAGCCATCAGTGAAGAGAGCGTAGCACTATTCATCATCTGGCAGCTGGTTATACAGTGGGGCTTCTCCTGCACTTGTCACCTTTTCTTCCTCATCTTCTGCCAGATCAAAGCTCTCACCTTCAGGCCAATTAGGGATAATTTCCAGGATTCTGGGGTGGTTAGGACTACCGATGTGGGCGTGCCGTGTAATCAGGGCAATCCACTTGCTCCAGGTGGTATCAGTGGCATGATGTGTAGAGGGGGTCTTTCCTTTGAACATCCAGCCCAAAACTGGTAGTCGGGGTGCCAGGAGAAGCTGTGCCTCTGTGCCAACAACTTCTGACATGGCTTGAATTCCCTCATAGGTTGCTATGATTTTATTTTCTGTTGGTGTGTAGTTTGCCTCGGAGCCCCTGTAGCTTCGACTCCAGAATCCAAGGGGTCGGCCTTAACTCTCACCTGGTACTCTCTGCCAGAGGCTCCAGGAAGGACCTCTGTCCCTGGCTGCAGAGTAGAGAATGTTCTTTATGTCTGGCTCTGTTCTGACTGGTCCAAGGGCTGCTGTATGAGCAATTTCCAGTTTGATTTTCTCAAAAGCCTGTTGCAGTTCAGGGCCCCAGTGGAATGATTCTTCTTTCTTGTTATTAGGTAGAGAGGTCTCACAATCTGGCCATATTCTGGAATGTGCATCTTCCCAAAACCTATGGCACCTAGGAACGATTGTGTCTCTTTTTTGCTGGTTGGTGGAGACACAGTTGTTGTTTTTGTTAATTTCCTCTGTTTGGATCTGACAGCGTCCATCCTGCCACGTGACTCCCAGGAACTGCATCTCTTTGTCAGGACCTTTGACTTTACTCCTCTGGATGGCAAAACCAGCTTTCAGGAGAATCTGCACAATCTTTTCTCCCTTCTCAAAGACTTTTTCTGCTGTGTTCCCCATACAATGATGTCATCAATATACTGCAGGTGCTCAGGAGCCTGTCCTGGATCAGCACATGGCAGATGGTAGGGCACTGTTTCCACCCCTGCAGCAGGTGATTCCAGGTATACTGCACGCCTCTTCAGGTTAAGACAAACTGCAACCTGCACAGTGCTGCTAGGGGAATGGAGAAGAATGCATTGGCAATGTCAAAGGTGGCAGACCATTTGGCTGCTTCGGACTCCAGCTCATCCTGAAGCTCCAACTTATCAGGCACAGCAACACTCAACACTGGAGTAACTACATTCAAGCCATGGTAGTCAGTCAGTCTCCATTCTCCTAGCAGCACCATGCAGGCTGCACAACCTCTGAGTTATTCTTATTTGCTTTGGGCTTTAGTCATCTCTTCACTGACCACTGTTTCTCAAAGCTCACAATGACTTGTGTCCCAATACACAGTTGTGTTGAAACAAGTATAAGGATGTTGTTAGCAGATGGTAACTGGAGATATGTCTTGCTAATGTAGAAGACATGCATTAAAAAAAGCCCCCAAATGGTTGGAGGTGAGACAGTACCTGGAAGAAGCATCATATGCACTTGCCTGAAGCTAAACCTTCTTCATCTGCTTATGGGCATAGATTGAAGCATAGACTTAATCACATTAAAGAGAGCTAAATGTTCCTAAATGCTATGTAATTATTTGTTCAGCTACAGTCTAGTAAAATTTTGGGGTCATTTAAGGGCAAGCCCATGGTCCATGATTAAGTCCATTTCTAGAAATACACATCTGCCTTGACCTGCTTTCCTACTTTCAGAGAAAGTAAGGAAATGTAAGATCTGCAGTTGGTCCCATAAAAGGTATGAATTCTTACAATGTTTTATTAATAAATTTTAATTCACAAGGAATGAATTGTTACAATATTTTTGATGACAAATCAATATGGTCAACATCCATTTTTTACTGCTCTCTAACTTTGTAGAGGTAGGATCTTTAGAAGCAGTCAGTCTTTTCCTCAGCTGTGAGACAGATCAGAGGTGATCTTCTTTTTGTGTAGATGGTTTCTGGTACTGTATTGTGACTATAGGTACTGCCCAGAAATGCCTCCTAACTCTTACAGTCACTACTTCACTAGAGGAGAATTAACATCACCATTTATTTTTTATTTATTTTTTTCCAGGGAAAAGTTCATCTAGTGAGAAGATTAGGGTCAGAACCATAGTGAAAGCACTTCCAGGGAGAAAAAAAAATCTAAATTTCCAAGTGTCTGTTTTTAGAAGAAAAAAAAAAAAAAAAAGTGTTGTTTTTTTTTAAAAAGGAACAAAAAGCTAATATAAAAAAAACCCACCCCAAAACACAAAAACCACCTGCTTAAAGCACACAATTTCTTGAAGAAAACATGTAACAAGAGCTGCATCTCAGTGTATCTCAGGTATCATCGCATCTTTCAGCCAACAGTACCATCTCCATCTACACATAGTATAGGACTTAGTAAGATAAGTACTCAAAATAGTTTTATCACTTCATAGGTGAATAAAATTTATATTGTCTTTTTGTTTCAAAGTGTTACAATTCTTGAGATAATCCTAGTTTAGAAGATTTGAGGAGGGAGTAAGGGAGTGTGTTCATGAAAAGGAAGCTTTTTGAATGTGTAAGAGGCTTATGGAGAATTATGGCAACAGCCCAAAGGTAGAGAAAAGTGACATGCAGCAAAAATCAGTGTAATTGCCTCTCTAGTTCACCACCATAAACATAAACCTTGGGAACACTGTGGTGCTCTGACAAGTCTTGAGCCTGTGAGAAGAAAGCTTATTTTACTGCTTGCTTGGCACAAAGCAGAGGCTGTAATACTCACATGCAGCAGTCTCTTGTGCTGTGGGATTCTAGTGCTGGGGGCCTTGTTGTATCCTAAGGTGGCTGAGAGTTTTCAGGTGTTGCCACAGAAAAAAGCAGGTTTTACTGATCACAGAATTTTTCTGAAAGGTCCACATTCATGAAACGTTAAGATACAGTGATACTAATATTATGATACTAATTCATTAGTCTATAAAATGTGCATAAGAGGCAAGGGCAACTTGCAACTCGTTTTTTGGGATTGATTAGGAAAACATTTGTTATTTGTATTCCAGATGCTTTAGACAATGTATTTTGTGTGTTCCCATGAGTTTGAAGCAATTGCTACGGAGTTGCCAGGAGAATCTCCAAAGAAGTGGTGGAAGGTCAGGGTTTCAGGTTCCAGCTATTCCTCTGATGCAGTTATGTATATGCAAAAGGAGGGATGTGTAGCATTTGCTTTTTTTTTTTTTTTTATTTTTTTTTAATAGGTATTCAGTGCTTTAATGTGATTTGCCCTTCTCAGGTTCCTGTGTGTGGTTGATTTGAAGTAATTCACTATGATTTTAAAGCAGAAAGCAGGAGAACGTAAACCTATTCTCTGAGACCACTGTTGGTATTTTAAGAACTCGCATATCCAACACATAGCTCCAAAAGCCCACACTTCCATTTTTCCTTAGCATTTTCATAATCATTTTGAATAGTTTGCCTCTTTTAACTTTAGTTAACTAAAAGGTAGGAATCTAGTCTAAGATATTCCACACAGTTTGTAGGCTACAGAGGGAGATAGTAAAAGGAAAAGATTATTTCTCTGGAGTCTTACGTGTCTTTAACTCTTACAGTAGTATGGATTGCCCGATGAGTGCATATCTCCATTGTCTAGAAAGGATGCTTATATAAATATACAGATAGGTGCTTGGCTTTAGGACAACTGCAGTTAGGTAAGAAAATATAATCCAGCAAAGCATATGCATATATCCTAAATTATAAACTCTGAATTGTTGAGCCTTAATCTTTGATTGGGCTTGTTGGCTGATTGTGGTATTTATAATAATAAAAATTATAAAGTGACTGTAGAATTAACCTGACTCAAAATACTATTAATAATACTCAATCCAAAATTAGTCAGAGAAAAAATTACTTCCCTCCTCTCCAGATGCACTGGCACATGTGCTACTGCTGCTTTAAAAAAACCCTTAGAGCTCTAAAGATAAAGAAAGTAAAAAACACACTCAAACTTTAAAATATCTCTCAAAATCTTCGTATTTGCATGCATTAAGAGAGCTAGGTGCCAGAAAAAAAGTTGTTTCAAACTTTTTTTTTTTGAGCATTATCTACAATCTATGGAGATATTTTTTTTCTCTTTGTGTACACACACGATAAAGGCATGTGAAAGCATTTTTTTTTTAATTGAAAATAGCACAGTAAGTATGTATGAACCAGTATTTCCTTTATTTCAAAGTTTCACAGCCCAAATGCAGCTGTAATTTGCATCATTTACAATTTTGCTGCAAATTGGCTTAGGGCATCTGTCTACATTATAGCCAGACCAGACAAAGATAAGTAGGAAAAATGAAAAACTTCTAACATAATTGATTTCCACCAAATAGCACTGTCTCTGGCTGTTACAACAATTAGTTCATCAATTTAATGTTGATTATAGCTTTCCCAATAAGTAACAGAAAAGCTTGCAAACATCCATTGAGCAGCAGTGCAACAGACCAGTCTGGCACTGTTGCCACTAGACCCAGTAAAGTATCTAATACGTGTATTTCTATATCAACTATATATTTATTTTTTTTTTTTATTGAAGATATTTTCAGATGTAAAAAGCAAAAATGGGGCTTTATAACACTGTCCTTCTTTTATAAATTGTATTTCACCATGCTAAATTTATCATAGGCATAAGTTTGGGCTTGGAAAATCTGTTTCCTACAATTAATGTGTTTAAAGTGATAACAGATGTTAAACACAGAGTAAGAAGCTCCTTAGAGGAGCACATAGTCATAAGAGAGTGCGGAATACACTGATAAAGGGATGGGAGCTTCCGAAACAAACCATTGAGATTCACTTGATGACTTAGAAGGGATTTTTTAAGTGATTGACCTGCATAAACTAGAAATTCAGCTACTGGAAAGTGCATGCAATTTTCTAATATTCTATTTATCTAGTTCATGTTGTATCCTACTATATATATATATATATATAATTTTTTTGTTGTTGTTAGTATTGTGTATGTCAAAAACTGGGGCACCAAGCATCTCATTTCAATACTGTAAGTTACAAGTATGATTCTGACAGTAAGTTAATTAGTGAAATCACAGAACTTGTTCAGGACTAATTTAGTATGAATTTAAAGGGATACTAATGAAATTCTGCATGAGCATTTCAGAATGGCACATGGTGTGTTTGTCTTAATGTCACCTAACCAGTCCTCCTTAAAAGCCCTAGACTACCGTAGGGAGTAACTTTCTGTGCTAGGCATGTTTCCCCTTTAAGATAAAGACAGATTGTAAAAGAGCTTTGCTTACCTAAAGCTAAGCATCATATTAAATTCCCTGTAATGTAAGCATCCTCATTTCTGTGTTCCCTATTTAGTTGGCAGAGGATGCATACCTTCAGAAAGCAATTCCAGTCCTCTCTATATTAACCCGTTTATCTCTTTCTATTGACCATACAGGAGATGTATAGCAAGTCTTACCTTACCACTGGCTCCTTACCTTGGGTGATGAAGGTGGATGTCCTATTTGACACAAGCTATCTTCTGGCTTTTTTAGCTTTGAACTTGTGGACACAAAATAATGTAAATGCATACGGAAAAAAAGCCACTATAAACAGAGAGTGGGAGGGTGAGGAGATAGAAAATATATATATATCAGTGTATATAGATAGCCTATATATAGATACAGAGAGTATATATGCTGTATATAGAGACTATATATATATACTCTATTCTCTCTATGTATACTCTGCATAGATATACTTTGTT
The DNA here is from genome assembly GCA_024611195.1 of Ceyx melanurus. NCBI lineage: Eukaryota > Metazoa > Chordata > Aves > Coraciiformes > Alcedinidae > Ceyx > Ceyx melanurus. Next base: position 13,330 of record JANHGL010011605.1, on the reverse strand, counting down.
TAAATTATCTATACTTACTTTATATAGACTATACATACAGCAGTGTGAAAATATATTAGCATATTTATATACATAATTCAAAAGTTTGAGAAGCAGTTTATTTGTTTTGTTGGTTGTTTTTTTTTGCATGTAACAAGATGTTTGTTTGTCATGGAGATCACTAAATTCTCTTCTTGTGTCTACTAGCACACTGGCACATTAATATAAGGACAGTGGACTGACATCTCAATTCGTCCTTCTTGCTTGCAGTTCTACAGCTTAAAGAGGAAGAAGGAAGAGCAGCCTCCCACTTCCTGCCTGATGCTAGTAGTATTTGTCAGAAACAGCTGACAAGCTGCTTCATCCAGAGCAAGAAACACAACCCATCCATGGAAATAATTATTTCTAGATGCTTGACCTCTTTGAATTATCTTGAATAATCCCCAAGATCACTCAGGTACCTGTTTCCTAATAAGATCAGAAGGGTTGGACGATTGCACAACTGTGTGGATTGAGCTTTAGTTATTCTTTGGCTTTTACCTACACTCCAGAGGCTTCCTAAAAGTGCACACTGCCGTGCTAACAATAGGCATGTGCTGAAAAGATGCCTGTCTCCATCAAGGGAAAAAAAAACACTTGGGGTTCTCAGTACAATAGGACCCACAACCAGAGTATGCAGCTGTCTCATCTGTGCTGTCCAGAGCAGAGGAGATGCCCCATCCCCTTCCCAGATGACAGGACTGGTAACATGTAAAGATTGGAGTACAACACAGAGACAGAATGTGATCTTCCCCACAGAAGAAGATGCTGGTGCCTGTGGTTGAGTGGTCCGAAAACAGATTTTGAGGCAGCCTGTGTGATTTTCTCCATCCCTTCTGTCCCTCACAACATGTTAACGGGTGTATACATCTGGCAGCTACTGTTTATTGATTTTGTGACCCTAAAATGTGCTTCAGCATTTATCATCATCAAGCCAGTCCATGTGCCAGGATGATTTCTGTGTACCTATTCATTAAGGAATGACTGAAAAAGTTATGGTGACACATCCTTTTTGTTGGAGTAGGCTGCTCATGTATCAGAACTTGTATCAGAGGCAACATTTCTGAAGAACTGGTGAAGACTGGGAGGACTGGGAGAAATGCAAGTGCAGCACTGACACCAGTGTTTTTGCACGTTTAGGCAGCAGAAAACCACGAAGACAGATGTTTGCTGTGTTGCTCAATACAGGTTGCCATGTCTTGGCACTAACTGGTAATGTAGAAAGGATGAGGAAGGCTGAACATTTCTCAGAACTGCATCTGACCCTTGCTCAGCCCTCTCTCCCTCTAGGCTCAAAGACATGGTCCGGCGGTGATCCTTTCATCCTTTCACTGGGCCAGAGAAATGAATAGGGAATGGTGGAGGATGGTGTCTATTGAGGCATTGTTTATCCTCTGCCCTGTATTTGTGGTGTACTAAGGATACAGTTTGAGCATTCAGGAGGTAAATGAAAGCTGGCAATTAGAACACAGGCAGTATATAAAGATAAGCAATGAAGCTTAATTTTTCTGTATGCCCTGAGACAATGTGGGATTCAGGGCAGAATTAAAAGTATTTGATGTATCTTCATCTTTCAGTATGATCTAAGCAATTTATGTGAGCATGAGTCGAGATCATGATTACCCATTTGAATGTTACCCATGACTGTCACCCATTTGAATATTACAGGGCATCATTTTTTTTTTCCAGGGATTTGTACATTTTTACTTAAACCTTTTAAAACTCAGAGGAAATTAAATCCTTCTCTGAGCTTCTGATGGATGAAAAGAATGCTGACATTGTACTGCTTATTAGGCCCAAGAATTAGAATTTCCAAATTAAGTTAAAAGGAAAACATTAGTGGAGTTATAATTATGACTTCAGTATGATAGGAATGCACTGTGGGGTTTCTGGTTTAGAAAACAAATGTTATTTAGAAGCCACTTCTCTTAAACAGTAATGAACATAAACCATGAGCCTTAGGAAAATCCCATACTGCTATTTAACCAGAAATACAAAACAAAACAAAACAAAACAATTTTTTAAAAATTAAGCCAATGCTATTTTGGACTAGAAAGTTTTTTGCTCTCTTATAAGAGCTCCAAGATACTGCCAAAAATATTTATTTTCTCTAAGTTAGTAACCTATTATTTTAGATGGCATGTTGCTTCTGAAAAAATTAGTTGGTCTCAGATATTGTATTTTTTATTCCTCACTGCACTGAATTTCATTTTTCCAAGGCGTTTATGTCAATGTTGGCATAAGTAGCATGTTATTTTATAAATGTAGTAAATAAGGAGACCTTCTTTTATAACACAGGTGTTTAAACTACACTTCCAAACACAGTTTGTGCCCAGAACATACTTCAGGGTTACCCCACATGTCCTCATATTCTGTTTTCTCAGACTTACTTTTAAAATTTATGGTCTGAAATACTCTTCTTGTAAGATCATATTTTACAAGAATCTTACAAGATCAGTAACACAGATCTTACAAGATCAGTGTTACATTAGGAGCTGGGTAGACTCCCTCTGGTGGCTGACTTCAAACCTTGAGTGTCAGGGATGACCATTTCTCTAGGTTGACTAAGTAGCTACATTGGCAGAGAACTGTGTCCTTCAAAATTCACCATGGAAGTAATGTGACTGTAGCCTGTCTTCATGTTTCTTTACACAGTACATACAAAATTCAGTCACAAAAGTCACTAGGGATGTACACCACAAAAGTATCATAAAACCCATGCACCAGTTACCTGGAAAACAATGTTGCTGTTGTCCATCCAAGAACTTGAGGAATATATGAACAAATGAAGGACTAAGAAATGGCTTGAAGTATTGAAAACTACTAATCTACTGAATCAAAACCATTACACATTAGTGGCTGGCAACGCTAAGTAGTTTGTTGTCTTTAGAAAAGACATTTCACTCGATAGCTTTGAGTAATTACAGTAATATGCATTTTTCAAAACCACATCTGCATCCCAAAGAAGGGCTGAAACTGATAGGAAGTGGCAGCAAGTTGTTGTCTCATCCGTCTACCACAGCAAGCTATATTAAAAAGGAATAGTTAATGCCTCACAGCCAAAATGCAAAGATGAAGTATTCTGGATCAGTCCTTCAATTGTGATTTAATTGATGAAAAAGATTCAGACATAAGAAATTTGTAGATGCTTTATAGATAAGTGAGAAGACCTGAAAGAAATTAAAGAACTTGAGGACTGCCTGTTAGAATTTAACAAAATAGGTATCACAGTCAGGAAACAAGTATGAATCACAGAATGTTAGGGGTTGGAAGGGACCTCTGAAGATCTTCAAGTCCAACCCACTGCCAGAGCAGGACAAAACTAGAGCAGATCACGCGGAAAATGCATCCAGACAGCTCTTGAAAGTCTCCAGAGAAGGAGGCTCCACAACCTCTCTGGCGAGTCTAATACAAAACAGTACACTAATAGAAAACAATAACTACCTGGTGAGGAAAAAAAACTGCATCAGGAAATTGGGAGTGTAAAGCAGACCACAAGTAGGTCCCAAAGGCATCACCTGCAAAACAGGCAATTTTCATTCCAGGAATATTAACAGGATCATCTTATATAAGGCATGAGAGAAATATTGTTGGTTTTTTACTCAACTCAATGCTCAGACCCCAGGTCAAGAATATTGAGTTTGAAGAGCATAGTGAGAAAGATGTGGACAAACTAAAAGAACTTAAGGGATTAGCAACAAGAAGGATATGGGGTTAAATAACACAGTCTGTGAAGAAAAGGTGAGAATACAGTGAGAGACATAGTACTAATCTAATATATAAGAAGTCATAATGAATGCATATGATATATGCATTGTGAACAAATCTGCATTTCCCTCATAATGTGGCAGGAAGTAAAGGCTTATTTGCATAGAGGAAAATTTGGGGAAGATAATAGAAAACTTTCAAATAAGTTTGGAGATGGTCATGTGTGGATCAAATCTTTCATGAGACACTACACTGTAGTATGAACAATGTCTTTCAAGAGTGGTCTATGTATGTGTGATCTTAGAACTGGGAGCAGATTGTGTCTCTCCCTTTCTTCTAGGTCACAGGCTGGCATCTGTTACCTCTTGACATACACAGCTTTGTAAGACTGATTCCTTTTGCTCAGTTTTAGACTGTAGCCATAAATGCAAGAACAAGCACTGGATTCTCTCATTGCACTGGAGATACTCACATTTTATGGATTGTTGAAAAGTGCTTATCAAGTGGTGTAAAATTAAATTCACATTTTTTTTCTTGCCTCAGAGGTTTCTTGAAGAAGGTGGCTAGTGTGTAAAGCTTGTTGTAAAACTTATTTGTTATATTTGGCATCTGCTACCACTGAATGGTACCAGGGAGTCTGGATCTGTTGTTTTTCCTCCTTCAATCCACACTTCACATATTTTTTTCAGCTTTATTTATATCTGAAAAAGAAGCCCCAGAGGATTTCTTTGAAGGGAAACATCCAACACAAACAAGTGTTCCAATTCATGTGAAGCAAGATAGGAATCCTGAAACATAAACCAAAATCACTCAGATCATTCAGTCACAATATAAATCCTGTATACCATGTTTTCTTAAGAATTCTATAATAAAATGATCTTGACTTTCATATTTGTTCAAACTGATCAATTATTTTTCTCAGTTACATATCTATCTATGATAACATTCTGCCTTATCACAGGATTGTAGTAGATGGATTTGCAATGGACCTTAAGAAATTTCTGGTTCATCCCACTGCTTTATGGTCATCTGTCTCCTATCAGACAATACGGATAGATCAATTTTTAGAATATGTAATCTTTTGGTTTTCATTCTAATTTTTGGAACAAGCTAAGATGAAAATGTCAAGGAAGAGGGAAAATTACTGCATGCCTAAACAGAACCTGCGGCAATATGGTGATCCTCCTTGCTTGTCTTCCAACATTTTGCTGTTAACTTTGTGGGTTCTTTTTCTTTGCCTCACTATTTTACATTTTATGTTTCTAGAATTGTTGTTTTCTTCTGTCTTTCCTTTACCCTTATTTCCTCTCTTATCTTCACAGACCATGGTGCAAAGAAAATGGAATGAAACAACTTGCTGTAGAAAAGCTATCAGCAGCACAGTATCTTTCCACTGAAGAAAACAGAAATACAGAAACACAGAAATTATGATAGTAATTTTGATAATAATTTCTAGACTTTCCAAGTCCATTTTCCCCTATGCTGGTTGCATTAATGTTGTGGTCTGGACATGCCATATAAGGACACAGTGATTACTCTGTATTGCATCCAAGCAAGTATTTCCTCACCTCAGTTTTCTGGCAAGTGCTTTTTGATTCCCCTGGACATCAGGTTTTCTTCTCCACTCTTTCAGCATGGACTTATTGTCATCAGCATGACTGAAAGCTAGGCCAAAAGTGATGATTGACCTTATTTGGGTACTTCTTATGGGAATCAGATCTGTTGGAAAAAAACTCCCAGTGGAAAATCCATGCTGTTTCTTGGAAAGTGCTCACACACCCTAGGTAAACCTGAAAGCAGGAAATAATTCTGTGAAGCAGATTTTTTTTTTTAGAATTGATGAAAATTGTCTAGAGAATAGAATTCCATTGTTTCTAAAGTTCATGTTGATGCAGTACATGCTACCCATGTATTACAAAAACTTTAGATATGCTAAGGCTGTATTTCAATAATGTATATTCTTGTAGAGTTTCTTGTAATCGATTTTCAGCCTCCTTTGTAACTGTCTTCACAACATCCATCCAAAAAGTCTATTAATTCACGTGCTAAAACAGAGATGTATATGAATAAAGGAGTCTAAAGCTGCACTGATAAAATTAATAATGTACTTCATCACAGAATAGCTAGAAATATGATTTTTAGTGAACTTTAAGAAACACTGTGAGATGGCATGGAATGTACTTAGGACATTTACAACAGCAGTGCCTATGAATCAGGATTTAGTTCATTGATGTTAGAATTAAATTTCAGATAGGAGAATGGTTTCATCAACCTCTCTCATTGTACACCATGGGAAGGTGGTAAACTCAATATATTTTATGTTGTACAAATAGTAACAATCTCCAATAATTCATTAATTATAACTATGAATAAGGCTATGAAGAAAAATACTGCATTGTAGTTCCTAGACCAATAGCTGAGGTTATGATTGTGCAACAAACAAATTCACTTTACTGAACACAGAAGGGACACAAGGAGCGACCAATAGGCTGTGTTCTGCCACACTCACCATGAAATACCTGGAAGAAACCGTTCTTAAACTGTTTGATCCAAACTCACTAGGGAAGTAAGAAGAGCCTGGATGACTCTGGTCAACAAAAAAAGTTTTATTTTGCTTATAAGAAAAAAGACTTGGACTGCATTTTGCACCATGAAATTTTGTGACCTCAGCTCAAGGCATCAGGCAAGCACATGCAAACTCTATTAAACCCTGTAAAACACAAAGAAAGGAGTACATTATCAAATGGGGGAGATCTGTTTAGGAAAAATTAAATAATGCAGTGCTTTCCTGGGAGAATGACAGTAAGCACTGTTTGAATATTAATTAGAAGAACTAAAGCAAAAAAAAAACAAAAACAAAACAAAACAAAACAAAAAACAGTAGAGTTGGAAAAAAAGGAGTATTTACCACAAGAGTACTGCTAGGCGTGCTGAATGAATACATGTACAGTGCTTTCTAACCCTAAGATGCTATGTGCATTAAGTTAGTGACATTCTGCAAATAAGCTCATTAAGTAGTAAATCTGTGCTTGCTACCCATGGTATATACATTTCATAAACATAGCTCTCCAAACTGTCCTGTCCCTGTCTATAGAACCTGCCTCATGGATTATAAAAAGGCAGCACATAAATGGTTGTTTACAGCATTCATCATGAAAATGGCATGAAAACAGCACATTTTTCATGTCACTTAGGTGGTCACCTCCCATAATTGCCCATATGCTGGTATCTGCTTTCATATCAATATTATACTTGTCCTTGTTGTCTACAGTTAAATGAAGTAAGTCAGATTTCCAGGGATCACTGTATGCTATGAAAAGACTGAAAGAGAAATTGGGTTCACCGAAAGGAGATAAATGTACACTTTTAAACTTTCTAAGTTATTCAAGACTCCAAGCCTAGAGGTGACAACAAAACACTAATTTTTTAAACAAAAGGGCATTCAGGTAAGAGGAGAGCTCAGACACTGGGCAGCACCTAAAGCATGGAGCTGCTTAAAAAAATTAGTATTTTTGTACGTGTTCCATCTTGCTCTGTGTAAGTATCTTATATGTGGTAATGTTGTTTGCCACAAAAGAAATTAACCCGTTAAAACTCAGGAAAACTGTCTGATGCTTGGAATTGCACAGATATATTTAATAAGGGCTGCACATTCCAGTAATGAGAAACTCAAAGTTATACCCTAAGATGTTCCCAAAGTGGTATCTGAAAAATATCTCAATCCTGTTTTTCTGGCAGTCCAAGCTGGTAAGTGTCAGGATGCACCGTGCAAGTACAAGTGTCTATTTACAGTCGCTGTGGGAGGAGTCCTGGTGGGCTCTCCTTTTGCTCTGCGCAAGCACAGGCAAGGTCAGCAAGGCAGGGCCCCTGTAGTATTTGGAGACCACTGAGATACCAGATAGTGCTCTGTACAGGTTTGGCAGTGAGCAATTGAGACAGGTCATTGTAAACACTTGCACTGTATCTGAGCTGTTAACTTCTGAACAGGAATTTCTTCTAATTGGTCTATGTGAAGAAAACTAATGTTAGGAGGGAAAAAAAAAAAAAAAAGCATATATTGTCCAGAGAGGGGATAAGAACCTCAGTCTGACCCAGCTGTGTCTTTTCTGTGACAAAGAAAAGTGAAATAAATTGCAAGGTCATTGCACCCTGCCTGTATCAGACTGTCTTTCATATTCAATAAATGATGTGCGATTACAGTAAGCAGCTAGCTTCGAGGGAGTATATTTTGGCAAGGCCTCTCCTCTCTCTTCAGCACTGGTACTATGGCTTTGTGCCATGATATCCTCCTACCTGTCAAAATACTTCAGTCTGAATGCACTGACTGCTACCGAGTGAGGAGTAAGCCTGGAGTTTAGCAGCTGCCTCTGGAATGTTTCTCATCAAGGCAAAGGTGCTGGGCAGAGAGGTCACTCCCCCCACACCCACAAGGGTCGTTCTGATATCAACAGCACTTCCCTCACCATACCAGACAGAGGTGGTTTATGAGAAAGCAGGCTATTTTGTCGAGGTCTTTTTGTGGAGGATACAACAAAATTAATTTATTTTTCAACTCCTTTTTCCTTTTTTTCCTTTTCCAAAATGACACTCTCAAGATGTGGTGGGGTTTTTTTGGTTGGGTTGGGTTTTTTTATATTTAAGGATTTTTTTCTTATTGCTTCCCCTAAAAAGCTCAACATTTGAATTTGTTTCTTTTATGGGTAGCATATAGTGAAGACAGATTTTGTTTGCTTCCCTTTACTGAACTTCTCTTGTTAAAAATGACGGATGCTTGTTTATTCTCTCTTTTGTGCTTTGAACAGATATCAAATCCCATGCCTTGAGAAAGGAATATAGAAGAGGATCACAAATTCATCATCATTCATCATGCACTTCGATATGCATGTGTGTGCCTGCACTCCAAACTGAGACTGCAGATAAATTCGTTTATCTGCTTGCAGTGAGCTGTAATTAGACTTTTGACTAGATGGAAAGTGACCATTACACTGAAACACTAAAGAGCTAAGTAGTTGGGTTTCTTTGGTTGTGGTTTGGTTTTTCATATGTGTGTTCTGAGTTGTTTAGTTTTTGGGTTTTTTTTGGTGTGTGTGTTGTTGTTTTGTTTTGTTTTGATTTTCTAAAGCACCATTTGAACTTTCTGGTATCCACTACATAGGGTCACCAAGATGATGAAGGGAGTGGAGCATCTCCCTTATGAGGAGAGGCTGAGAGAGTTGGGGCTCTTTAGCCTGGAGAAGAGGAGACTG